>CM044439.1:172716431-172728360 GCA_024363595.1 Xenopus borealis | reverse complement strand
TGTCACATTCACATTCAGTTTCCCACTGACACCCGCCCTCTATACTGGTTTCTTTAGCCAGTTTACTCATCCAAATGGATCTGGCAGTTGGAAGTGACATTTGGATTAAGTGTCTGTTGGGCTTAATGAAGTTGTTTGCACATGGATAGGGAACTGGCTACAGGATCGGGTACAGAGGGGGGTTGTTAATGGTACTTTCTCTACTTGGAGTAAGGTTCTTAGTGGGGTCCCTCAGGGCTCGGTGTTGGGTCCACTTTTATTTAACTTGTTCATTAATGACTTAGGGGAGGGTGTTGTAAGTAATGTATCAGTGTTTGTAGAGGACACAAAACATTGGGGCAGTTAAATCTAGATGGTCAGTCTAAAACGTTTTTCTCTTCCCTTCACCTTCCTCTGAGTCCTTTGTTTAAAAAACATTAGTTTATGTCGCAGAGTGGAGCAACTGCTTTGGTAAGATCCATATGGAACCCGTTAACTGCCCCCTCCCCCCCCCCCCCCACTGCCCAGCATCTTACTTACCTCATCATAAAAAGCAATCAAATTTGTCTGACATGACCTATCCTTCATAAAGCCATGCTGATTGCTGCTCATAATGCCATTCACTAGGACAAAATTTTGAATGTGATCCCTTAACAAGCCTTCAAATAATTTGCCCACCACAGATGTCAGACTTACTGGCTTATAATTGCCAGGCTGAGATCGTAATCCCTTGTTAAATATTGGGATGACATCAGCTTTCCTCCAATCCATAGGCACCATACCAGATGAAAGGGAATCTGAGAAAATCAGAAATCACATTACCGTTGCTTAGACACATAAGTAACATGTTCTGTATCAGCCACTGAGAGTTGTTTTAGCTGAGCCACATGAACAACTGGTCACTGAGGGCCTGACCTCAAAACTCCATCCCCTGAAATACGCACCGCACAATTGAGTGAACACTCAGAAGCAGTGTCGGACTGGCCCACCAGAATACCAGGAAAACTCCCGGGGGGCCAAGGTGTCAGTGGGCCCTCATGCTGCTAAACCTTTGGCCTATTTCATGACCATTCCCTACTTCTATGAGAACAAAGAGGTTAAAAAGATGGAATAAAGTAAAGTAAACAAACTAGTAGAATAGAGGTTGATTGAGGAGATAAAGAATATTAGTATTGAGAGTGGGCCCATGGTCTAAGGTTTTATGGTGGGCCCCTAGCCTAAGGTTTTTGGGTGGACCCTGGTGTCCCAGAAGGAGTGCCGCACACATGCACTGACGTGGTCAAGCCAGCTGATCAGAGAGCCTTTCAGTCCATTGGAGATTTGTGGCTCATCTTACAGAATCCCTCGCAGATCAGACCTCAGGGTGTTCAGTGTTTATTAAGGAAACAAACAACTGGTTTATACAATTGTCTAGTTTTCAACTCCAAGTGTTAATCTTATTCTGTACCCCATTAACTTAATCATTTCATTTTAGCTCTTCTGCTTCTCTATACGTTTTTCATAAACCTTTGAAATGAAATGAACCTCCAAAGTCTCTGCCTCTTGCCTCAAAGGTCTATGTGTGGGTTACAGTAGTCTCTGCAAGTGAAACTGTCAGTTCCTCATTTCTGAATGTTGATTACAGACTTTTAACCCTTTTGCTGCCAATCGGTTTGACTGATACTGGTACTTTTATTGCCAGACAATTTTTAAGCATTTTGTACTCTTTAAATTTAAGGGCATTTCTTGGAGGGGTCTTTTAATTTATCCAGGAAACATTTTTTTCAGGACAACCTGAGCTTTCCACATAGACTTGAATTTTGGTGTAATTACACTTCTGTAAAAAGATATAGCCTTTTCAGTGTCTAATAACATGAAAAAAATCGTTTCACAAAGTACAATCACATATATCAGAAACAGAATTTATTTTAAATATGGGAACAGGGCTGATTTGGAAAGTTCTATGTCTCCTGAACACGCCAATACCAAATATAAATGTTTTTATCTCACTTGTATAGATCAAACCCTCCAAGCAGTAAACTACTAAATTTCCAAAGCACCGCTCCACAAGAAGGCATACTTCTGATTTCTTTTTTGTTTTTAATCTTTATTTTTGTGTGTTCCATTCAGATTCAAATGAAAATTAACATTCGGGTTGCACAGAATCCCGATAACATTGTGCAAAATAAAAAATATTGTAAATTCTCACAGATTCAATAAGTATTTCCATGTTTCATTATCTAGGTAAATTCAACTGAAATATACATATATCTAGTACCTTACTATACCTAGTTTCAGTGCATAGTCAGGGGTTTGATATCTGTTTATAGTGCAAGTGTCTAATTGGAACTAGTTTGGGGAAAGTTATAATATAACAGAGAGTGCCAGGCTTAAATTCTTTGATCTAGAGACATCTCGCAGGCAATGAATAGACATTTCCATAGTGGTATTTAAGTTAAGTATCCTCACACAGATAGCATATTACTTGATAAATAACTTATCATACTTCTGATTTCAAGACACCACCTTTGATCTATCAGTTCTGTAATTCCAAAAACTGCAAAATCAACACATTTACATCATTTTTGGGGGACAAAGGTAGAAACAAGTATGTTCACCTTAGACTACTATATATTTTTGTAAAGTACACATTCCTCTAAATCCAAATTGTGTATGCATGGCTTTCTAATCCAAAGCAACAAGCTGCAATTTGGTGATTTTGTTGACATTTTTGATGACATTTCCAAAAATCACCTCAAAACTTCCAACTTTCGGCATCTTATCTCTCATCTACTATTAGGTACCAGAATAAAACACCCCAAATATGAATGTCTGGGGTCAACTGAACAGTTTTATGTATAATATGTATAGGTGGCATATAGGGGCCCCAAAATGGAGACACCTCCAGATGGTCTGTCATTTCAGGTACTGCAACATCAATATATTTACATGATTTTTGGGGGGTAAAAGGTAGAAAAACTACATTCACCCCAGAAAACCATATTATTTTGGAAAGTACAATTTCCCCTGAATCCAAATTGGGCATGTTTGTCTTTCTACTCCAAAGCACCATGCGGCAAACCTTTCCTAAATTTGTTGATTTTGGTGACATTTCCATAAATCACCTCAGAACTTCCACCTTGTGACATCTTATTTCCCACATACTATTAGGTATACAGATCAATCACCCCAAATATGAAAGTCTTGGGTGCGCTAGATTTATGGAAATACATGGCACAGAAAGACCCCAAAATCTAACTTGTGCATACTTTTTTGATGGTCTACATTTACAGTTTTATGTGGGATAAAAGCTTCAAAAAGTTATGGTGACCATAACCATACGTTTTTTCGAAAGAACAACATGACAACCCTCCAGCCTTGTTTCCCAGGGGCCTGTCATTCCTCTGAGGCGGTAAAAATGCCAATGTACGTCCTTGACAGTCTGAGCCCTTGCCCGCCAGTACATATAACACAAATGCTTGACAGGCAAGGGGTTAAAGGCAACCCTGACCCATCTGACCTGCATTTATGAAATCATTTTCTCTTCATTCCTCTGACTACATGGGGGCGTTACCCTACACGGGGGGGGGGTCCTTAAAGTGCTCACATTTCTTGAGGGAATACATTGAGAACAGTAAGGATTTAATATCACTTTAAAAGGCACCTATTTCATTGTGTTTAAGTTGTGAGTCTGTGTGTTTGAGGTGTAGCTTGTTTTCTGCAGGAATATTAAGTCATTTGGTCTCTGTAGTAAGGCCAGTATGTGTTAGTTATAGTTATACACAAACACATGCAACACACTCTATTATTTCCTTTTGTTCTTTTCCCAGGAAATCACACTCTTCCTGACATTGGATCAGCTGCACAAGGTTATTGCACTGAGGAGGACATCATCTGGAGAAGCCTCTATGAGAAGATTCCTCCAAGTCCTCCTGCTCCTCAGCTCCCTGGGGGAAGGACACACGGCCCCCGCCTGCAGGCTCCAAAGCTGGGACATGGAGTCATTCTCCCAACCTGGGGATGCTCTTATTGGAGGAGTGTTTGTCATCCACTCTGGCTTTGAACTCCAACGGCCAACTTTCCAGGAGATGCCCCAGCCAGCTTCATGCAAGGAGTAAGTGTGTCAAGGGTTGAACTAAATGGGATCTGATTGGATGGAACATTTATCTGTAATATGTTTGTCTGTGTTTCCTGCTGAGGTTTTTTTCATATATATCCTTCCTCTCTGCATATCCTATTGAGTGTCCCTTGTATGTCCCTCTAAAGGTTCATCTATTTTGTATCTCCTTACCTTTCAAAGGTATTCTTCTTTATTCTTCTTTTTTCTCCAAGTAGGCTTAGTCACAGTTTCCTGTTCCCAGTGTCAAATGAAAGTGTTCCTACCATGCTCAATTTGTGATCTCTCTAGTATTTCCTGAGGGACTTCTACCCCCCAGTATAAATCCTTTGCAGTGAAGTATGCCAATCTGAGGTCACCTCCCTGAAGTTTTTGCCCTTGATGATGATGGATTTGATGAAACATGACTATAATAGTGGCTCCTGTATTTTGTATCATGCCAGGCAAATACTTTCTAGAAATTAATAGAAAGTTCTGTATCGGGTTGTTTGTGTTTATGTCTTGTTATGCCAGTTTCCAGATCCGAGATTACCGGGATGTTCTGGGCCTGATGTTTGCTATTGATGAAATAAATGATTCTGCTGGTCTCCTTCCCAATATCACCTTGGGCTTCAGGCTGTTTGACTCTTGTATGTGTGAGCTCCGGGCAACTGCTGGCGCTCTATCTGTAATGTCAGAGATGAGGACTCCAGCTCCTGGATATGACTGCCATGTGCACTCTCCTGTGGTTGGGATTATTGGAGAACTGTTCTCTGCCCTGTCTGTGCCCATTGCCAGGGTACTCGGGGTCCTACATGTCCCACAGGTACAGTTATATGGTCATAAATCTCTGAAATAAAACATATCTCTTTATTGTATTTTATATTAAGTCATCTTAGATTAGATTAGCTGTACAAAGGCTGAATGGTTATACTCTCAATTTGATTGGCCACACTCTGAATGGACAATGAACAAGGGTCCAGACAAGGTCAGCCGTCATGTTCATCTGATAGTTTGTGTAAGGTAATGCGATTGTGCCTACCCATTTATTTTAAAAGCCCTACAAAGAATCTAAGTAGATCCAAAATGATATACCTGTCACTCAACATTAAGTCTTACTGTAAACCAGCAATCCCCTTATCCAAGGACATGAGACTTAAGGTTGGGGGAGGTATTTCAGTTTGTGTCTGATCTAATTCTCCGTAGGTATAAAACTCATACACGGGCAATCTCTCTCCTTCTTTTTGAGTACAAATACAAAGGAGCCTGTATGTTTGTACATTAAATGGACTCTCAGCACTAACTGTTCATTGCCCCATCCACTAGTCGTACACTCACTGATAAACACTAGGTGGCGCAGTTTCGTACAAATAGATTTCTATTGACTATCAGTTTAGCAAAGACACAATTATGGCCCGAATGTTGCTGTGATGACCTTAATGTATAATAAAGGCATTGGAGAAAGAATGGAGGCGCTGTTCCAGTTTGATCCCAACTCATTCAGACACAAACAATTGTAACTCAGTCCCTGTGCATATATCATGTATTAGTCAGCCAGTATAGTCCACTGAGTCAACATGGAATGACATGCACCACAAGCAGGGTGTTAATAATACAATAATAATAATAAGGTGCCCTTGGGGTAATTGTTTAGTGGTAAAACTAGTAGGTGGCTGAAGGAGACAATCACCACAGGGCAGTAGAAACTAAACTTTACATCTAGAGCCACAGAGAATAAGAAAAAAACAGGATATTTCCCAATAGGCAGTTGGGTGACAGTTATACATGAACCCCAGGCATTTTGAATACATGAATTGAACTGTGTGGCCCCCATGGGCGTCAATGGGTATTTGGATTTTAATCTGTTTTTGACACTCATTCACCCAAGTCATTCTAGTTCTGATCCATTCTATTATAATGTTGTTCTCTGCAATTGGACTCAATGTCACGGATTATAATTAGGGATTTTATCAACTGACACCTAATGGGGAACATATAGAAATCTCACAAGCTGCAGTCACTTCAATTTTTATTGCTGCTTGTACTATTTATGATAATTTATGATGTTATTTGGGTCCTCCTCTTTTCATTACTACCAATATAAGTACAAACTGTTCACCTAGTACAGTTACTACTCTACTACTACTAATGATAATGTCTCATGTACAGATCAGCCACGGAGCAACCCTCTCAGCTCTGAGCAACAAGATGAACTTTCCCTCGTTCCTCCGCACTGTGCCCAGTAACATATTCCAGAACGTGGCTCTCACCCACCTCATTGGCCTCTTTGGCTGGACCTACGTAGGGATGCTGGTTGTGGACAATGATGTTGGGGAGCAAGGGGGACAGGTTATTCGGGCTGGGATAGAGACGTCTGGCAGTTGTGTAGCATTTCTGGAGAAGATCCACTTGAGCTACTCCATGGCTCAGATACAAAGGGTGGTGAATGTTATCAAGAAGAGCCCAGTCAATGTGATTATACTTCACACCCCTGAGGTTCATGTAAAGGTTCTACTGGATTCATTGTATGATGAAGGGCTGACACACAAAACCTTCATTTGCTCAGCCTCCTTCACTCTCATGCCTGGTGTTTTCTCCAGAAAGGCATGGAAAGTCTTAAATGGGACGATTGGATTGCTTCTTAACACAGGCGCCATGCCAGGCTTTGAGCAGTTCCTCAGTTCCCTCCACCCATCAAGATCCAATAAATACCCATTGATAAGGACACTCTGGGAGAAAGCTTTCAGCTGCCAATGGCCAGGGGGAGAGACCCTGGAGAACCATACAAACCAGGCAGGGTTACTAGCACTTTGCACGGGGGAGGAAGACCTGAGAGGCTTGATCCCTTGGTTATTTGAGATGAATGACCTCAGTTACACGTATCATGCCTACCTGGCAGTATATGCCTTTGCCCAGGCTCTGCACTCACTGCTCATGTGCCAGGCACCCACCGACAATTCTCCCTACAGAATGTGTGCCAATGTCAGGGACACACAACCATGGCAGGTAAATGAGCATCTAAATACAGAACATATCTTACCTTCATTTGTGGATATAGTGATCTTCTGTAGAATTGTCCCTCTGCTCCCCCACTAGAAGAATTATAATGGTACCTGTAATTTTCTATTCACACTCTTCTCTATTCCACCATGTTTAACTAAGGACCTCCCTACCCTGTAGCACACCACTAAGAGCCATAGTCCATATAGAGCATGTAGCATTGATATTAAGTGCATCTTGAGCCTGGGCTACTCTACAGTCTCTACATTCTACCATACTTGAAATATAACTGAATAAGTAGACACATGGCCTGCTTCTACAGTCTGTTGGTGAAAGGGGAGGGAGTAGCTTACTAACAACAGAAGGGTGATCTCCCATTATTCACCTCAGCCTCAAAGAATCAGTCTGTCATTATGGAGGTAAATATCAATAAGAAAGACATTTTTGGGGGGTTACTGCTTGGTCTCTTTGAGACCAGAATACCTTTACTTCTGATACCTTACTCTTGTCTAGCCTCTTTACTCATAGTTAGCAAGCTCTTCATCCATACACCAACAGTACCACCAAGCCCAACAGTTTAAGATAGTCTAAGTAGATCCCATCTACTGCAGCCCCAATGACCAGCTATGGCACCCTCACCATCTAACTACTACCCTACCTGTCCAGTGCCCTCTACACTAACACAGAAACCTGTGGAAGGGGTATTTGGTTGTATGACAGCTTCCTCCACCCAATAATGCCTAAACTCTCCCAACAGATCCTCAATCATGTAAAGAAAATACATTTCCGCACTAACACAGGGGACCCAATATCATTTAATGCTGACGGTGATATGCCAACGGCCTACGATATTGTGAATGTGCAGATAGTGAATGGCAGTTTTAATCTGGTGAAAGTGGGGAGGTTTGACTCCGAAGCCAGAAATGGCAACACAATCCTTCTGGATATCAGCTCCATAATGTGGAACGAGAGATTTACCCAGGTGGGTAATGTCAGGGTCAAGGATGACTATCTGCTCATAAAGTTCTGATTCAGATTTAAATGGGAATAAATGCAAGAAACAATATTGCAGGTACTGCTCGTTCACCTTAAAAGAAGCATATTTGCAATTTACAACCATTAGAAATGTTGGACTGTTTCTTTAAAACTGATTATGTGCATCTGAATTCACTGTCCACAAACTGGGGTTGTTCAGGGTCAGACTGAGCCAACTAGGCACCTGATGAACCCTGACAGCCCTCCCCCAGGCCACAGACCTCCCTCCCTGGCACTCTGATATGTTACATACACTCGGGAGAGGGGGGCAGGTCGAGATGGCCTTTGTAGGGGAGGTGTGGAGGGATGGTGGGGGCCCCATCGAGGATACGGGGGACCCCAAGGGTGGCAGCCCCAATGGGCTCTGCACTCACTAGTCTGACTCTGGGGTTGTTTCATTTATCTTATTTCTTATTGAGGCTCATTGAGAAACAAACCCACTCAGTTTCCCTGCCCATTGGAATGTAGACAAGTGCTGTGGTGGCCGGGGGATGATTCCTGTGCAGTTTCATCAAGGAGAGAAAAACTGAATTTAGATGCACAGAATTGGTTACTTTAAATAAACGGTACAACATTTATAATATAAGTACAGTGCAAATACTCTTCTTTTTAGGCAGAAGACCAGTACCTGCAATATTGTTTCTTGCCTTTTCACCCAATTTAAAGAGATGATCCATTGTTTCACTGTGTGTGAGTTTCTGGTTTCAATCTTATGTTCCACACCAGGTTCCCCCATCCATGTGCAGCAGTAGTTGCCACCCAGGTTCCTGGAAAGCCACCCGGAGAGGTCAGCCCATCTGTTGCTATGACTGCATCCCGTGCTCTTTGGGCGCGATAACCAACACCTCAGGTTTGTTTCAACCTAAAACTGACACTTTATTCAAGAAGAGTAGAACAAGTTATGTATATTTTCCAACCTCAACCACAGGGTCTCAGGGTCCTACAAACACAATGATACAATGAAATAGGAAGCATAAAGTTGGAGCTTTCTAGTGGTCAATTAGAGATGAAAGGGGTGAAGTTATGATTGGTCATGACATCTCATGGTCTCCAACCATCTCAATCCCTAGTGCCATCAGCTCCACACAGATCATTGTTGCCCATTCTGGTGAGATGACTTAGAGCAGTTATCCCCAACCAGTAGCTCGTGAGCAACATGTTGCTCTCCAAACCCTTGGATGTTGCTCCCAGTGGCCTCAACACAGGTGCTTATTTTTTCATTCCAGGCTTGTAGGCAAGTTTTTGTTGTATAAAAACCAGGTGCACTGCCAAATAGAGCCTCAATGTAGGTTGAAAGCCACAAAGGGGCTACAAAATAGCCAATTACAGCACTTATTTGGCACCCCAATAACATTTTTCATGCTTGTGTTGCTCCTCAACTCCTTTTACTTCTGAATATTGCTCACGGTTCAAAAGGTTGGGGATCCCTGACTTAGACCATTGAGCCCAACACAAGTGCTACCATGAATTAACCCCTTGAAGGCTCACACTAATCAGGTTCTTCAGGCAGTTTCTCTTACAGATAATGACTTGAAGAATCAGCCAGGCCACATGCCTATTGTGTGTCCTGCATTAGTCAACACTCCATAGACCAATTCATTATTGACAGGACAGATATGTGGGTGCAGAGTATACCCTGAAACTGAAAGCTATTGAAAGATAGCAGAACGTATAATTTTAAGGAATAACAGGGGGTATTTATTTCCAGATGCAGCCGAATGCTTTAGATGCCCCCGTGAGCAGTGGTCCAATGAAGAGCGGAGCATGTGTGTTCCCAAAGTGATAGAATTCCTCTCGTATCAGGAGCCATTGGGAATCTTCCTCACATTTACAGTCATCATCTTCTTCCTCATAACTCTCTGCATCATCTTCATCTTCATTAAATACCAGAGAACCCCAATAATCAAGGCCACAAACAGGGAACTGAGTTTCATCCTTCTGGTGTCCCTCACCCTGTGCTTCCTCTGCTGCCTTTTCTTCATTGGATCCCCTTCCCCAATTACTTGCCCCGTACGACAGACCCTCTTCATTGTGGTCTTCTCTATCAGCATCTCATCTGTCCTGGCTAAGACCATCATGGTGATTCTGGCATTCAAAGCCACCAAAGTGGACAGTCCCCTGAGGAAATGGCTGGGACCAAAGATCCCTCGTACGGTGGTGGCACTTTGCACCATGGTACAGGTTGGCATTTGTATTGTTTGGCTTCTTCTCTCTCCCCCTTTCCCACAACTGAACTCAGAGATTGAGAGACACAAACTGATATTTGAATGTCACGAGGGGCAAAGCCTTTTCTTTTATGTCGCTTTGGGGTTCATGGGCCTCCTGGCAATGGTCAGTTTCTTTGCTGCTTTCCTGGCACGGAACCTGCCCGGGACCTTCAATGAGGCCAAACTCATCACCTTCAGCATGTTGGTCTTCTGCAGCGTCTGGCTCTCCTTCATCCCGGCTCATCTGAGCACCAAGGGCAAATATACTGTATCTGTACAGATATTCGCTATATTGGCCTCCAGCGCGGGGCTCCTGGCCTGTATATTTGTTCCCAAGTGCTATATTATACTGCTCAGGCCTGACAGGAACAGCCGACACCAGTTAACTGGAAGGAAAAGAATAAGGCCAGTTGGTTAAACTTACAATATACAGTAAATGATCACTTACAGCTAAGGGCCCTAGTACAGAGACACACACAAGGGCCCCTGGGCAATTATTAACCTGCTGCTATGGTTTAGGAGTGTTGGGACCTAAAAAAGCCCCAAACTATTTAATATAAGGATATTAGGGATTATCTAAGACTTGACCTGAAGAGCTAATGAGGTTGCACAGCCTTGTTGATAAATATAATTAGATTGTGTGTGTGTAACTTGGAAACTGTAAAATGAATATTTAATGCCTTGTATGTATGGTGTTACAAGGCATTGTGCAAGAAGGCATGGTGGCAAGTCCATTTATAAATACCTCCAGAACTTAAAGGGTAAAGATCACTGTCTTTTCAGCAACACCATCCCTGACTACCTGTAGCATTATGCAGTCAGTCAAATACAAGATCCTCTGCACTCAACCCATTATCAATATATTTAAGACATTGAGACATTCTGTACATACAGCTACTAAATATGACTTACCCTTTAAACAACAGGGATTGTTTGTCCATATATTGTCCACCCTTCCAGCTACAGTCAGGTGATCCCACTGGTGGCTAATAAAAGGGCAACCAAGTTTGGGAGTTTTATTTTGAAAGCAACAAGTAAGTTGCAGGTAAAACTTAATGTAAAATGTATGATGAAACAATAGAATTGTTAATGAATCCGATGCAATTTGAGAGTAGGACTGGCCAGATATGGGATGCAATATGCAGTCAGTCCAGCCAAAATAAGACTCTAGTAGCTGAAGTTGAATGAAAGCTCTATCTACAATAGTCTGGGATGATTCCTTCTTTCTCCTCTCTGCCATCATGATGTACCTTTAATTGTGGAGATTGGAGGCTTGGAGCTGGAAAGAGCTCAAAATTAGCTCCATGAGCTGAGTCTGACCAGTTCAGACAGAGACTAGAGTCGGACATTGAGACCTTACCTCCCAACTGTCCTGCATTACGTGGGACAGTCCCACTTTTACCTGCATGTCCCACTATTCTGGAAAGCAAGTGAAGGACTTCACGCTAGCCAATGGTCTCTCTGGATGCCAGCAGCTTGATCAGTGTTGGACTGGCCCACCGGAGATCAGGAAAACTCCCGGTGGGGCATGGCCATTCCCTATTTCTATGAGAACAAAGAGGCTAAATCGATGGAATAATAGATTATAGTATGTAAAGAAAACAAAGTAGGAGAACAGAGTTTGATTGAGGAG
>CM044439.1:172545189-172566622 GCA_024363595.1 Xenopus borealis | reverse complement strand
AACTTGATGGACTTTGTCTTTTTTCAACCCAATTTAACTATGTAACTATGTAACTATGTTGCTGTTCATTGCCCCTGCCCCCTCCCCTTCCTTTGTGCACTGGGCATTGGTGCATAGGGATGTTTAAATATGATTATATCTCCTACAAATCCCAGTGCTTCCAAACCAATGTGGGTGTGGTTGGGTGGCATGCTGTCCCCCTAAAATGCTGCCTCCCTAGGCCCAGGCCTTTGTGGCCTTTCCACTAATCCAGGCCTGCCCAAACCACTCCCATTCCCACATGCCTGTCCCCCTTGCAATCCACATATCACACCCTGCCGACCCTCCCTCCAATAATTTCCCTAATTACTCCGACTGCATGGCACAGGTTACATTTTTGGACCCCAATACTCAGAAGCTGCCCCTGGCATGTGGAGGAGAATGGTGGTCTCAGGGCAAAGTGGCTTGGATGGGTGTTTCATAAAGACACTGGGCAAATGTTGGTGCCCAAGTAGAATTCAATAAGAAGAGTTCAGCAGCAGCACATTAGGCCCAGTGGCTCATGGGCAATTTCACCTTGGGTACCAGCAACTGCCATAACAGACTGGCTGGAATTCTCCTGCTCAGAATTGTGTGCCTGTTGTGCCAAGTGAAACCACCAGAAAGGTCTGCCCATGAGATCCTACAGCACTTGGTGGCTTTGCCTTTGCAGGTAAGTGGCTCCCAATTAGTCCGCCCCATAGGGTACAGGGTTGTGATTCCACTGGATAAAAAGCTTGTTCTTCCTGCAGAAGGTGGGTACCAGGAGACCACAACAAATCACAAAAACACAAACTCCACAACAAGAAGATTTCTTTAAATTATTTATTTCTCTTTAATTTTCTGGGCACCAATAAAAACAAAAATGAGGCGAACGGAGAGAGCTGGACCATCTGCGGCAGGCAGAGACCCCCCATATTTGTATTTCATATACAGCTATGCCACAAGCATCAGTTACACAGAGTTACAACAAAATGCCAATATCAGGTACATGGGGGGCTTATTATTCTAAAATGTACCCCCCTAAAAAAATAATAAAAACCTTGCCCCACTGTAACCTTTAAAGCTCTCCCTTCTCCACCTGCGCTGCTCCTTCCTGCGACCATTCTGTGAAATGCACATCGATACATATAATAAATATTGAAGCAGTTTTACAAAGGAAAGAATGGCCGACCCCAATGAATGCCAAAGATGCGAGTAACACAAAGAATATGACTCGTCTTGGTTTCCCATCCATTGATTCCAACCATTGGGCTCAGGACCCCAAATAACCATTAGTTTCCCATCCATTCATTCCTACTATTCGGCTCTGGACCCCAATTAACCAAAGCCAATCAGTTGATAACCTCTTCAACAACCCTACAGGGTGAGAGGCCACAATGGAGGAATGTATCTAAAACTTAAGTAGAGGATTCATCAATCCAATATTTGGTTAAAATGTCCAATCAAACTCTGGATCATGGCTATTCACTTCATCCCTGAAGGGCCTCATCAAGTCAACATTTCAACAGATCCTTCCATGGAAAGATTTAACTTTTTTGGTTAAAATACTCAAATCATTTGTAAGTGAAGGCCATTGAGGGTAGAAGCAGAAGTCAGACAATTCCTAAAATAATGGACAGAGTGCATCCCGAATCAAGCGGTAACGCTACATCGACGACATTCCTTAACATCACTACAGATACAGAACTTGCTGCGTCCCAGAGGCCCACAGCCAGTGTTATTTGTGCATCGGATGATTGGGAACAAGATCTTCTGACCATGGAAGTCCAGTTAGAAGCCATCTTGTAAGAGAACCCCTAAACCAACCCACCCTAACTGACCAGCAGTTTGTTTTGTCTTTGGTCAGGAGATAAGGTCTTTTCAGGTCTTTGGAAAAATTAACAAGATTAAGGCTTAGGGTGCAGGTTGCATTTCTCTGATGTATTTAAGTTGGTGGAAATACACCCTACCCACCATGCCTCCTGTCCTTCATATTAATGGACACCTCCTAATGAAGGGTGGTTTTTAGCCTGAAAAGCAACATTCCATTCCATTTAAATGAATGACATGAGGCACAGGGAGGTTTTTGGCAGAGATATGCTGGCCAGGACCGTTTTATCTTAATAGGCACCCAAGGGTCTGTACTGAGGGCAACAATTTTAGGTGGTGGCCTTTTTTATAGAAAAGATTTCCCCACCCCAGGGTTTTGCTAATTTGCATATGCAAATTAAAATTCTGGTTTGGTCTGTTTGGACAAATTCTCTGGGGGAAATTCGGTATTGGGCCTAATCTGAAAAAAATGGATTTGGTGCAACTTTAACATTTACAAAAAATTTTTGCTTTCTCCCAACTGCCATCAGTGTGAACTAGTGAGTAAAGGGGGTGGGGCAACAGGCAGATGAGCAGCATTATCTTTTAATACAGCCCCGACGCCGGCAGAGAAACATTATATGCAGCGTAGTCCTAAAAATTGTTATTTCTGGGCCACTTCCATTGTCAGAATTCATTTGCACCACAAAAAACACAAAGCAAAACACAGCAACTTAAAGGAGGTGATTGGTTGAACGATAATTCAAGAAAAAACAGGAATAAAAGAACAATTTATCATGGCGCAATAAAGAAGAAAAAAAATATATCAGGGTTCCTGTGCGTGGAATGTGGGGTATTTAATAAAAAATAAAAATAACTGAAATGGGAATAATAAAAGGAAAATGTTTCTAACATGGAGAAAAACATGATACAATTGTCAAACAGTTATCAAATTCTCTACATAGTTTCATTTTCATATACACCATTGTCACAAAGAGTTAAAGCACCCACTAGTTCAACGCCTAGGCTAAAACACATGAAATCTTTTTGCTTTTTTTTTCTTGCTTTTTTGTTTTTTGTTATTTATTTCAAGTACAAAGTTAAAATGCCTTTTTTTTACTCATTTGTTTTCATAATAATAATATAGAAGAGTAAAATAAGAGTGCTTTCTCCCCTCAGCACGCTGAGAAATAAAAAATAACAACCAAGAATCAAACGAAAGAAAAAAACAGTCATCGACCAAATAGTTGATTTAATTTAACAATATATATTTTTTTTTCATAAAACGCTTAGCACCTTTTTTTGTTTTAAGTCGCTGACCACCCTCATCTCATCTTAAGGAATTCAGGCATTTTTTTTAGTTTTTATATATTTTTATTCTTTCAGTTTCACCGAGGGCTATGCCGAAACAAAGAGGAAAAATATGGAAAAAAAATTTCAGTAAAAATATAAAATCTCAGCACCTTTGAAAGGATGAGAATTAAAGTTAGAGGTGAAGAAATTTTTTGTAGAATTTTTTTTCATGTCTGGATCTCCTATGTTACCCACAAGGCACATGTGTGCCCACATTTACTAAGGTGTATTTTGCAGTAAGTCCTGGTATCCTGGGGGGCACAGGTAGTGGGGCCCCTCAGTCCCAGACATTCAGATTAAAGTTTATCTTATATATTTGCTTTAAAAATGCAAATGCAGAGATGCTCCAGTCTCTAAAACATCACTAGAGTGGCCCTTCAGCAACCCCAACAGGCTTTGCCAACCTGCTCTACTAGCTCTATCTTGATCTTTAATCACATTCCAATTTAGGATGAAAAAGCCACATCTTTCCAACTGCTACTTTGTGGGGCCCTGGTATTCACCCTTCTTTATAAACCCTCACAGATATTTTTTTCAAATTTGGAGGGCTAAAGATTTTCCATTAATTACTGCAGTTTATAAGCCAAGACTAAATATCATACTGTTCCTAGGACAAGCTACCCATGATAGCAATTTCTTGAGCTCCAGTGGCATAATCTCAACAGTCACTGGGAGAGCCCCAATGTACATTAAGTGGGAGAGCCCTCATGGCATGCTGTAGACCGTTAGTGGGAAAGTTCCTATGGCATGCTTTGGATAGTCAACGGGAGAGCCCCAATGGAATGCTCTACAATGTCAGTGGAAGAGCCCCAATTGCAGGCTCTGGATCGTCAATGGGAAGCCCCAATGGCATGCTCTAGAAAGTCCATGGGAGAGACCCAATGGCATGCTCTGGATAGTCAATGGGAGAGCCCCAATGGCATGCTATAGAAAGTCAAAGGGAGAGACCCAATGGCATGCTCTGGATAGTCCATGGGAGAGCCCCAATGGCATTCTCTGGATAATCAATGGGAGAGCCTAATAGCATGCTCTGGATAGTCAGTGCGAGAGCCCAGATGGCATGCTGTAGACAGTCAATGGGAGACCCCCAATAGAATGCTGTAGGCAATCAATGGGATAGCCCCAGTTGGTATGCTTTTGACAGTCAATGGGAGAGTCCCAATAACATTATCTGGACAGTCAATGGGAGAGCCCCAATGGCATACTCTGGACAGCCAATGGTAGAGCCTCAATGGCATGCTTTGGACAGTCAATGGGAGAGTCCCAATGGTATAGTTGGGACAGTCAATGGGTGAGCCCCAAAGGCATACTTTAAACAGTCAGTGGAAGAACTGCATGCTCTGGGCTGTCAATGAGAGAGCACAAAGCTCTCTCTACCGGCAGATAAAGCCACATCAGGCATATTTTAGGCAAAAGATTATTATTTGATCCACCAGTGGCTCACCAAGGAGCCACTGGCCTCTTCTGGAGATCAGATGACTAATAAATACAATGAGTGTGAAACTCATTATATACTTTTGTATTATATGTAATTTTATTTTTTTATGTAATCAACCAATGTGTTATTTAATACTTATTTATAGATTCTACATTCTGCCACGAGGTGGAGCATGCAGTGAAAACTAAACAGCCAATGGGAGAGCCTCAATGACATGCTTTGGACAGTCAATGGGAGAGCCTCAATGACATGCTTTGGACAGTCAATGGGAGAGCCTCAATGACATGCTTTGGACAGTCAATGAGAGAGTCTCAATGGTATAGTCTGGACAGTGAATGGGTGAGCCCCAAAGGCTTTAGACAGTCAGTGGAAGAACTCCAACTGCATGCTCTGGGCTGTCAATGAAAGTGCACAAAGCTCTCTCTACAGTCAACTAAAGCCACATCAGGCATATTTTAGGCATAACATGATAATTTGATCCCCCAGTGGCTCATTAAGGAACAACTCATTTGGAGATCAGATGACTAATAAATACAATGAGTGTGAAACTCATTATATACTTTTGTATTATATGTAATTTTATTTATTTTATAATCAAACAATGCATAATTTAATACTTATTTATAGATTCTATATTCTGCCACGAGGTGGAGCATGCTGGGAAAACTACACTCTGCAAAACACTTTGGGAAATGGCATTGCTAAAAATGCTCCAGATGACAATAAAAACAGCCCTCTCAGCATTCCTATATTGTTTCTCTCGATTATTTACTTGGCTTGGAGCAGATTACCCACACAGGCTCTTTAAAAGGACCAGTAAAAGACTTTTGAAAACATTTATAATGTACTTACCCTGCTTCGGAAATACTACTATAGCTTATAGAAAATAAGTACATTATTAGGAGGTGCTGGATTAACACATACACATTTTATATGTAAAAACCATACAAGGAACAATAAGTCTCCAGAATGGAGATTTTGGCCTGGGGCACCTTCAACCAACTGGGGTTCAAATGGACAGATATCTTTCTGAAATGTCTCACAAACTGGAGCATGTCCACAGCACATATAGGGAGTGAAATGGAGCTCTCCCTTAATATGGGTTCAAACCATAGTGGCTTGCTGCCCTGTCCCTTTGTTGCATTGCCCTACAGACATTCTGTGAGGCCGTAGATGGGAGGTCCAGTATAGACCTCCATGTTTCCCGGATATTCCTTTTGAGTTCAAAAGACATAAAGACAGTGGGGAGAATTTTATTAGCCAGCTGTCCCGCTGCACAAACATTGAATCATACAGTACATTGAGATCAAAAGAAATGTAAAACTTAGTGAAATTCTCTGCTTTGAGAAAATATATTGAATTTCTGGACATGCAGACCCCATTCTGGGTTGATAGCACCATCAGAGCGTCCAGAGTTAAGCCAGGTTCCCCATGGTAAAACCCAGTTCCCAAAAGGGACAGAGTGACCGGGGCAAATGTTTGTTAGAGCACCGAGGGGGATGCCCAGCTAAACCATTTGTGCACAGTTTATATTCTTTGTATAAAAAATATATCTGCAGAATAAAGAGTGTGAAGGCTTTCTCAAGGCTGCTGTAATGAAGCCAAATAACATCCATACATGCACAGAGACTGCCCTGTGTTCAGCTTGATAAATCTGGTGCTAGTTTTTTTGCTTCAGCCAATAGGTTCTACTGGTCAATGTCTGATCTCCATAGATTTTCATGAAGAAGGGTTGGAAATATTTCCAATGTGCAGCAGCAGCCTAGGTTTGTGGTGGCATTAGGGCATGAGAAAACTCTAGAACATACTTAGTGGTATGTGGGTGTATTTAGTACTTGGAGATCCATGGGTTGAAGGTAAAGAGCTTTTTGGTTGTCCACTTTGCTAAGTGGGGAGTTTGGAGGCTTCTTGCTTCCTCCCACCCCTTCACCTGTTCTTACCTCTCATCTGCTTCCACCAGCGAGTTGTGCTCACTAGTTTAGAGAGTACAGTTGCACTCTTCTGCCCAAAAGCTGCAGAACTGGAAATTCTGCTCTTAAACATATCAAGGTTCTCACATTTCCCTGTTTTCTGAACGGTTACAGTTTGGTAAATGGAAGGGAAATTTTATTTATTTAGAACCTTTAAAGAAAAGGGAGTGGAGCGTTCTCCTCATGTTCCTGAGAGCAAAGCCAAAACTGTCCACCCAAATGAGGTTAAAGGCTCATGGAAATGGGTGGAGGAGAAGACCTATGTGATAGTCGAGATGCTTACACAGTTTTAGCACTCCAACAGGTGCCACGGGGTAGCTCATATCAGGGGTTATTATTAAAAAATTCCATATGCATTGGCCACAACCTCCATCTTTATTTGACTAAAGGGTCCTTACTAAATGTTCATGGGAGTGGTGGCTTTCTGGTTGAGCGAGAGGTGGCAGGGCAACACCCGCTAGGAAATAAAGGTTCGTTCAGTTATATCATGACGCATGCAAATAGAATGCTGGGTACATAGGAGTGTAGGTTACATGGGATATTCCTCATATCTATTTATGTGTTTGGCATCACTAATTCAGTTATATCACGTGACAAATAGAAGGATTGGTAAGTGTAATATGTAGTTTATTTGAGGTGCCCCTCACATAGGAGGGAGGGATCTATAGTGTTTTAAATGGGAGGGAGTGAGTGTGACTGTCATGAAATAGTGGGAAAATCAGTTTGAAAAGTTGTCAATCTTAAACTGCCAGAGCAGTACAATCAGGTAAGTTGGTGGAGGTTTTTTCACCTGTAAGCTCAAGTGCTCCTCTCACCAAATTATCCTACTGCCCAATTCTATGGTCTCACTTCAGAAGAGTCTTTGAGCCGGGGTCACTGCCATCCTTTATCCAAATAAGACTGGGAGAAATTAAAAATGTAAAAGTTTTATTCATGTTATAAAAAGATCCCTGAAAACATTGCTCTATATTTTAGTCAACAAACACCAACAATAAAGAAAACCTGTAGTTATATCTTCTCTGGAAATGCCCTGGGAATACAGGAGAAACATCTGTCTGAGGAGGGTTCTGGAACATAAAAGGGTTTAATTCTGTACCAGTCCTGGGGGTGGGGGTAAGATACCTTCATAGGACATAAGAGACAATCTCCAGCATCACCACCTGAGCTAGACAAAGGTACAAATTAATGGAGAAATAATGGTCTGGTGTCATTTTTCATGGTTTGGGCCTCTAGTTCTTCTGAAAACAAACCTTATTGCTACAACCTAAAAAGATTCTTGACAAATCCATGCCTCCTACTTTGGACAACAGTTTGGGTTAAGTCCTTTAAGCAGAATAATAACCACAGGCACAAAGTACAGTGCATGCAGAATAGGGTTTCTGAGCCTTGACCTCAACTCAACTGAATACCTGCGCAATGAACCGAAACCCAACTGTGAGCCTGATCCCCAACATCAGTGCCCAACCACTAGTGGGATCTTTCCCAGAAGAGCAGGGGCAGTTATAGCAGCAAAGGGAGGGGCAAATTCATATTATTCCCTTGAGTTGGGAATGAGATGTTGGGCAGGTAAGTGACCCCTCATACTTTATGGAAATGAGTGTATATTCACCAAACCAAGTTTACCCAGTTTACCTCATTTTCTTCTGAAAATATATATCTACAATGGCAACGACTCCCACAGCTGAAATTGTTACAAGTAGAGGATGAACAGAATTGTGTGTAATGTATTGGCTTTTATAGTGTAATTCAAAACTTTTGAACACTAGTGTTCCTTGATCATTTGTCTCCAGTCTCTGGGCTGCCATTCTAGAGCCCCGTTTTCCTACCCCTTGCTCCAACCCTGCTGTTTAAGATGGGACGATGAGACATAATTAGAGGCTGATATCATTTTGTTGAAAATTGCCTAAGCTTGAAAAAAGTGCACCAAATTTATCAAAAGAACAAGCAGAGCAAAAACATTGTCGGGCAGCAATACCAAGGTTTTAAGCAGATACGGATGTTCCAGTGCAGATTTTTAGCTCTGAAATTCAGATGCCTTGAAAAAAACAAAAAGATGCATTTCTGGCTCAGAATGTGGAAACCAAGAGCTGAATTAAAGTGCTCCCCATTCCTTCCACCAGCAAATACGCATCAAATGAGGTTGGGACCACTGCAAATCCATATTTCAAGCCAGAAAGCTTTGCTGGATGGAAGGGTCTGTATATTTATTTTCTTTTGCTACATCAGCGAGTCGCTGCTAAGAGAATGTTACAAAACTACTGGAAAAAAAATATGAATTTTTTCCCCCCCTTTTGTTAGAATCACAGTTGCGACTGGCAGGAGAGTGCGATGTTACAAAAGACGTTGGAAGATGTACAGTCATTGAAACCGGCTGTATTTGTTTGCCATAGAACACAGCCAAACATTTATCAAGTAACTCATAAAATAAAAATGTTCACATCATATATAAAAGAGGAAACAGAAGGTGGGCGGGGTTTATGCTATGCCCCACCCCCTTTACAACATAAAACAATGTAAAAAAAAAAAACAACAAGATTCCCAAAAGCAGAACCACCAAGAATAAAAGAGAGAGTTGTGCGTCGGTTCTGACACACACATGGTATCGTCCTGTACTTTAAAACAGTACAAGGGCCAAGGGTTCCGGGCCATGAAATGGCCTAGAGCAGAATTGAATGGACCCCTGGGCCCCACTCGCTAAAAACACAGTTTTACTGAATTGACTATCCAAACCCCTAATGATAGGAGGAATTCCAGAGACTGCGTTTGCCAATCCCCGGCACAAGTAGAAGTATAAAACCGCAGCTTCTGGATTGGTTTTATGTTAGGGATGAGTAAAAACATCGCTGAGTCTCCCGTTGGAGGCTGGGAGGTGCACTAGGCTGTCTTAGGCTTGCACTGACCTATCAGAAGAAGTTGGCTATGATTTAGCACACAATAGAGTCATAGACCCCAGTAATACAGTAAGTGTGAGTGTGGTGGCAGCACAAGCCAACACAATAAGCACCAGCATTGGTAATATAAAGTATCATGAATGGGGGCATCTTGGCAGGTGGGGGGAAAAACAACACACAATCCAGCTATTAGCGGGGCAGATACACCAGCGGTGAGGTATTTGCTAACCCCAACACAGAGGAGCAGTTAAAGTAGGGAATAGTATCTAGTTAGCTTACATTGACTGATAGGGGTATATGCTGCTCTTATTGCATAGGAGAGATGCCACCCAGATCCATGATGTAATGAATAGGTATATAGACGACATACACATTGCGCATTGATCTCAGGGAGCCCAACAGTCGCTCTGTACTCTCTACCTTATGAAGGAATGTAAATTCGTGCCAGATCTGGATATGTTACATGCACGTTGGCAATAAGGCACCACAAATAGATGGTTTCAAGTGGCCTTTTGCGAGGTCTGGAATAAACTAAAATACATGAGATGGCCGTGAGACTGCGCTCACAACATGTGAAGATTACGGACAAATAAAGGGTCCATCTAATAGCACCAGTTTATTTTTATGGATGAATGTGAAGTTGGTAGATTGCGAAGCCTTATCACAGACCATCTCTCAACCATTGAAATGTCTGGTATGAAATAGAATTGCAATATAATCCTCTGATGCTTCTTTGTGCCTGGCCCACAGATATAAAACAGAAGCCCTCCAGCTATTGGTTAAGAACACCACACCTCCCCTAAATAAACCCCATACTGAGACCTGTAGTTCAGCGGCATCTAGAGGAAGTACATTGGGAAACCGCCCAACTCATGAATCTCCATCAATCCTGTGGCTTTACTGAAGACTAGAAAACTCTGCATTGGAGTTAGTTCTACATCCCAGATTATAGATATTCCTTTGACTCCTAAGATTATGTTTGCTAGGCTTCTGCCAGCTAATTTACCTAACGTCTTCTTACTATAAAGCAGAATCTTGTGGTTCTTTTCTAAGATGCCTACTCTACAAGCCCAGATACACACCAAACCTTTGGAAGTAACTGCCTTGGTACAATAAGGCACTAGGAGAGATTATTTCTCATTAATCCTTGGGGATAGGGTAGATCAGCAAATGCATTCTGGACTCAGGGGTAAATATTTAGGAAAGGCTCCACCACAATTACCATTAAGTATAATTTACTGACTGGCAAGGTTAGCCACAAAGTTTTTATAGGCACAGTTCTTATAAAAATAAGCACCTGATCACAATATGGAACAATGTGATCACTTGGATAATTAACCACAGGAAGCTCGGAATGTCCTGTGAACAGATCTGACCTAGATCTCGCCAATGGCCAGCTTTTTGCACAGCCCATAAGGCAACATGGCAGCTGATGTTTTTAATCATCCCATTGTTGGTAAGCACCATATGAAGTTGTTGTACAGCAGTAATTAGTACCAATACACAAATATGTCAGCACTCTAAGAGTATGCATCATAGTTCTCAGGTATACCATATGTTAAAACACACAATACATGGGGACAACTGAAGGTCACCATTGTCCACCATCAGAAAGATTTTAGTAACTTTACAAAACCAGCATGGCAGCATTAAAGAGATGTAACAGCACCAGATGTATTGTAAGCACCTAACAATATCTCCTAACACCCACCAATATATTTAGTTAGCACCCATGTTCCATATTCCTCAGCCAGGAGATTGGGAATGATCATGAGAGCCAATATTTTTATCTTAGGAAACTGGGAATGACCATGGGAGACAATATTTGTTTCTGAGGAGATTAAGAATGGCTATGGGAGCAAATGTTTGTTTCTCAGATAGGAGATTGGTAACAGCCAGGGGTGCCAATATATGTTCTTCAGTTAGGATATAGGGAATGGCCATGGGAGCCAGTGCTTGTTTCTAAGATAGGAGATTGGGCAGGGACATGGGAGACAATATATATTCTTTAGTTAGGACATTGGGAATGGCCATGGAGCCAATATATGTTCTTCAGTTGTTATATTGGGAATGGACATGGAAACCAATGTTTGTTTCTCAGATATGAGATTGGGAATGGCCATGGAGCCAATATATGTTCTTCAGTTGTTATATTGGGAATGGACATGGAAACCAATGTTTGTTTCTCAGATATGAGATTGGGAATGGCCATGGGAGCCAATATATGTTCTTCAGTTAGAATACTGGGAATGGCCATGGGAGTCAATGTTTGTTTCTAAGATAGATTGTGAATGGCCATGGGAGCCAATATACGTTCTTCAGTTATAATATTGGGAATGGCCATGGGAGTCAATGTTTGTTTCTAAGATAGATTGTGAATGGCCATGGGAGACAATATATGTTCTTCAGTTAGAATATTGGGAATGGCCATGGGAGTCAATGTTTGTTTCTAAGATAGATTGGGAATGGCCATGGGAGCCAATATATGTTCTAAAGTTGTTATATTGGGAATGGATATGGTAACCAATGTTTGTTTCTAAGATAGATTGGGAATGGCCATGGGGGCCAATATATGTTCTTCAGTTAGAATATTGGGAATGGCCATGGGAGTCAATGTTTGTTTCTATGATAGATTGGAAATGGCCATGGGAGCCAAAATATGTTCTTCAGTTAGAATATTGGGAATGGCCATGGGAGCCAATATATGTTCTTCAGTTAGAATATTGGGAATGGCCATGGGAGTCAATGTTTGTTTCTAAGATAGATTGGGAATGGCCATGGGAGCCAATATATGTTCTAAAGTTGTTATATTGGGAATGGATATGGTAACCAATGTTTGTTTCTCAGATAGGAGATTCTTTGTTTCTCAGATAGGAGAATGGGAACAGACATAGGCGTCAATATTTGTTGCTTAGTTAGGATATTGGAAACGACAATTAGAGCCGATGTTAGCGGAATACCTGAAGTATCATGCAAACACTTAGAAATCAGTGTATTGGTAATTATCACAAACAGTGTAAACAGTGTTGAGAGGTCCGAGCTGTCTGTGTGAGCTGCTTGGTTCAGGCTCCTTTTTTGCACAAGGTTCCTGAAATACTGAAAAGAAAATAAATGTGCATAATTTCACCATCTATTTTCTTGTCCTGTAACTTTTTTTTTTCACGGTCTCATAAAATTATGAAAGCTGGCGTCTGGTAAATTCTAAACAGAATGTTTCATCTCCAATGATCAATTTAAGGAAGATGAGGAAAAATAAAATCTAAAAGACAAGATGCAGAAGACCATACTATATATCTATAAGCAGCACCCTGTTTACTGAGAAGTGCATCTCCAAGACTTGCCTTCCAGAAGGAGGTGGTCCCCAAAGGTGGCTCATGGAGAAACACAGCTCAGTAAACGCTGGTCTCACCATGACAATGCTAAAAAGTCACCCTGAAAGGAAAACATGTACATATATATTTTTTTTTTGTATATCCTTTTCTTTCCTTGTGCACAAACCACTGAATGTTTGCAGTATTTTTAGGCGATCTATGAAGTTTCCCGTAACATGACATCACTACTTCTGGAAGTCATGTGACTAAGGCATAGTACAAGATACCAAACACTAAACGTCAACATTTAACCTTTCAGCACCAGGATACAATGACCTCAACGATGGACAAAAATATCCACTACTACCCAATGGACCTGCTCTGTTTGTAAGACGTCTCTGTAAAGACCAGCGGTACTGCATTCATTTACTAAAACCTAGGGCCAGAGGGGGTTTAAATGCCCCCTCTTCCCCCTATAAAATAGCAGACTAAAAACTACAAAAAAATTAAAACAAAATGAGAAATGTGGACAAGTGTAAAAGAGAATAAAAGTGTAACATTGAACAGGGAATTACGTAGAATTGTCTGCTCAGGTCTCAGATGCCCCCGATCTCGACAGCTGCTGGTTCTCTGGCTTTACTGAGATTCTTTTCCTACATGACACGTTCTTGTTTTGCTTTTTTCTTCTCCCCTGGAAGATGGGGTGAAGGGGAAGATGGAGTGAGGCTCTTGCAGGATCGGGGGGGGGGGGGATGTTGTTGAGAAGATGGGGATCAGCCTCAGGTCCCTGCGCCTAATGTGTTAAACACAGGCATAATATTCCTTAAGAGGGGCAAAGAGGTGACGGATGACTGGGACACTCCAGGATCTTCCCAGAAGCCTTTGCCTTGCCAAACGGCTCATGTTGGAAACGTCAGTGTAGTGGACTGGGAAGCCGAAAACCCTGTAAGAGAATTAAAAAAAACTGGTAAAACAAGTACAAGCATATTTGAAATAAATACTAATACTACTAAGTTAGCAGTAGCCTCCCTCAAAGGGACCTCAATTTTTAGCCCATAGAGCCCTTTGGTTGTTGGCCTTGGCATCAAGTAGGATGGAGCCCCAATAAAACTACAATGCCACCATATACATGGTCATTCCTCTGATCTGCTCCAGCTTCTCTGTTATGCCAAAACCCCACTCATGGTTCTCCCAAACTCCCTGTAAGGCCAAACATGGATCAGATGCCCACTTCTGCCATGGGGCCTCTGACTTGTATACGCCCCTGTGGGGGGTGCTGGTTTTTGCCATAGGAACACTCTTCCTCCAAATTTACATTTGCACTCAGGACTCATCCCTGGCCAACAATACCCTATACACTAGTCACAGTACTTACCACACCATACACAGACCCCAAAGCCTAGTTCAATGGAAACCTCAGAAAGGCTAACATATCCCTGGATGAATAACCAGAAGATAAATATTGTGAACAACCAGGGATAGGGGATAGTTGAGGGCCATAGTCTTGTGCTTGGCTATCCAAAGCAACACTGTATCTTGTTCCTCACTGGAGAAAGGGAAAACTGATTTTGCCATGTCAAGCTAATTTCTAAATTTTAATTTCGGCATCCTAGATGGAACCATTGGCTGGAGTCAGTACTGAAAGCACATTGGTAAAGAATGGGTTCCACCTAATGGTTAACACAAGCCATTATAAGCAACATGCATTATGGCAACTTCCAAGAGAAGTGCTACCTACTGGTATAGGACATATATATATTCTAGTCATTATTAATATGACTTCACTGCCTTCCAGCTCACACTCACCTTTCCATCTCAGTGCACCAGAGAATGTCTTCCTTCTCATTCATGTACACAGGGAAATGCTGGTCCTTGCCCTGTTTGATGGAGTTCGACCTAGTGGTGATGGTGCGGACCTTGCTAAACTGAGGAGACAAGTAAATATTACACCGTGAGTGCTGCCCAAGGCTTTTTATATTGGTCTCAGGCACTGACTCACGAGCCTCCACTACCTGATACCTGAGATTGTGTCCTTTAATCATGGAACTCTGTCCCAGTGGTCAAACAAAATGCAGTTGTAAAATAAGTTATATCATAAAAATGACTTAGCAGCACTATAAGCATAAAAACTATATGCAAGTCAACAGGGGTATTCACCTTTGCTAACCTGCCATGTTCCAAACAGTCTTGTAATTCCAGCCTATCATTTATTGTAGAAACCAGGGGCCTGCAAGGAAAGAAATAAAGGGCAAGTTAAGACAGAGGATGGGGTACTCACAATACGGCTGCCCGGACAGTTATACCAGCACCAACCACAAACACAGCCAGCTCGGCATCACCAACATCTCTACAAAGTCATTGTCTATCATGTATAAAAGTAAAAACATATCATTTTTGACAATTCCTTGACTAAGTAGAGTAAGTATATGGAATATTTTACTTGACAGTGCAGAGACATGCATTTCAATTAATAAAGGCAATACAATCTCACCATGCTTTTAAAGTCACAACCCTGGGCTGGTTGTTACCTACTATATATGTACCAAGAAACATAATTTTCCTTTAAATGTCTAAACTCGATTTATTAACAATATAAGTACTAAAAGGTGGTACAGAAGTCGACACATTGTACAAAGGCATCTCCTTCATGAGACAACACACTATGGTGGGTTATGTAAAAAAAATAAGAAAAAAAGTGTGAATTTAACTACCTGTTTATTCAGCAATAGCAACCAATCAGGAGGTAGGATTAAATAGTCATCTGTTTAAAAGCAGACATCTAATTGGTTGCTATGGGATACTGCGCCTGGCAAACGTTGCCTCGTTTATTACAAATGGGGTTATGGTTGAAAACTCCAATTAGTAAAGCCTTGGGAACTGATACCAGTAGAAATTTCATGCTCACAAATACAGTTACACCAGACTTTTGTCCCCCTCCTCATGCTCTCACCAACCTGTTCATACCGGGAAGGTTACCCCAGAAGTAACGAGCTCTGTGGGCTGCCGACACCTCCCTTGCATCGATCATCACTGGGTTGGACTGGAAACATAAGATAATCCATTGTAGAGTTACACATAGGTGAATTGAGAGATGTATTACCCTGATGTCTCTGAGATTTGGCTTGCCTACTATAAGGATTAACTATTTTATGCTAAGCAATGGTTCCTGGGAGCAGACCTTACTCTGAGTTGTACCCTGCAAACGCTGAGAATTACTTTTACCCTAGGTTGCTTAGCTTGATCAATATCCTGATTATTCTGAGCATTACCCATATTACACTGAGCATAACCCTGGCTACTCTGAGCATTATTCTTGGTTATCTCCAACAGCTGAGGACAATTAAGCCAGAACCTACATTTGAAGATTGAAAGGAACCAGTGAAACCTTTAGTCTTCCCAGACCCTCACCTCTAGGAAGCGTGAGATGTCCCTTTTGTCACTAACGCCCATGGCCACCACATTCTCGAAGAGCCAGAAGAATGGCCGGTCCTCTCCTTCCTTGGGTCTGGCCTCGTGAAGTAAACGATAGAACTCAAAAAAGAGTCTCCCAGTGCCTTCTGTCAGGGGGAAAGAATAGTTCAAAGTCATTTGGGATTCGTATAACTACTTACATGCCCTGACACCAATTACTGAAGTATCTCTTGATGGCAAAGCAGGAACTACCCAGTGATTTGACCTGTGCGAGTTTCTACCATAGGTATTATTACTACAGTGTTATCCTTACCACTGACATCCTAACCAATAAAATTGGATGTGCATCCCCAATAAGTTAGGGAAAGTGTTGTATCAGTAGACCGTACTGTACAAGGAAACAAATCAACTGAAGGACCCTTACACCTGCAACAGTGAAGATCACCACCAATAAAACACATCAATCAGGGAACTTTGTGTAATTATTGAGGTTTTTAATCCATGGTGGTCTTTATTGATGTCTCAGGTGTGTCAGGCTAAGGCTCAGGTTGTTTTATCCAAGCAAATGACACATTCTACACTACCAACTAAATCATTCCAACAGACTAACACACACACATTTAAACTCCACTGTTGGTGGGAGAGGAATAGAGTTCCTTAAAACTGAACCATCAATTTCCACATGCCACAAACAGCAATGTATAAATCACATACCGAACAGACCTTTCCGTGCTGGATTCACGATGGAAAGATCATTACAAGGGCTTCCCCCAATAACTAGGTCAAAAGGGCCCCATTCCTTAATCTGTGGGAAAAGAAATCAGAGCAATCAGTGTAAGAGAAAGTGTAAACAGAATATTCAAATTAGTTTCTATTTCCACAACACTGCAATGTATTTCCCTAACTCATTCTTGTCATCACTGATTTAGAATTTGGGATAAACCTTGTCTCCATACATAGCAGGAAGGAAAAAGAGAGGGTTGGAACATTAAGCCAAAGAAGGTTCTGCAGTGGTTGCACAGGTCAATTGGAGATGCTCAAAGGCTGCAAAGGTCAACTGGAGACGAGAAGGTCCTCATCAAACTGAAGGTTCTGGATGATAAACATTTGACTGCGTGAGGTA
The DNA here is from genome assembly GCA_024363595.1 of Xenopus borealis. Lineage (NCBI taxonomy): Eukaryota > Metazoa > Chordata > Amphibia > Anura > Pipidae > Xenopus > Xenopus borealis. Next base: position 172,549,316 of record CM044439.1, on the reverse strand, counting down.
AAGTCAACCAAAGTGCTACCGAGGGTTCTGCTAAGTAACAGAATTTGCTGACAGTAATATCAATTTAAAACTTAGCTAAATGTTGGCTAACATGGTGGAAGGAGACAAAGATTAAACCCTGAGGATGATCATGATTAAAAACACAGAAATGATGTTTTGTGTAGATAGTTAGTTAGGTTTAGTAGATGAGAATTTTAGTTGAAAGTGCACACAATTGAAAGGATGATGTTTGGTTGGCTGTTGGAAGAGCCATGCTAAACCTTTGAGCATGGTGGACCTGGTTATGCCTGAAGTACAACTGAAGCTACGTTGAGTAAGAAAATGTGAAAAGAGTGATTCCTTTGGAGAGTTGTATGATGACTGAATATCTGAGGAAGATACACAATTGGAGTAAGATGGCCTTTAGCCTGATAGTTGATATAAGTTGATCTAGTTAGGGTTTCTTGTTTATTGGGGGTTCACATGACAGCTGGGTGTTGTGGTCTCTTGCTGTGTAGGGTTTCAGATATGGAATGACTCTTTGTTGAATATGATTTTGTAATAACTCTAAAAGCATCACCATTTTAGCAGTGGTGTTAATTTCCTCCTTACTCACATGTTTACGGGTGATATTGCGCACATCTCCCACGTACACAATCTTTCCCTGATGTCGCACCATACCGACAGTAATGGAGTCTTCACACACCTCTGAGGCAATGTAACGTTCTATTTGGATCCCGAGATCCTTTAGCACCAATAGACCTGTCCAAACAAAAGCACCGTGACTTACAATCTGAGGGTTAATCATCCCAAAACATGAAGCTCCTTAGTTGTATAAAATAATGTAGCTCAGTCTCAGGCACTGATCAAACCTTTAGCGCTTGAACTTAAACAGAAATGGACAGGTAGTATTAGATAGAAGACTGAGCCAGACAGGAGAGAGTTTTGGGGTGACAGGAGCTTATTATAGAAAGTGTATTTATAAAAATGTATCTCAGGAGTAAAAAATGCCTTATGGGCATCTGGGGACGTGCGCCCAAATCATTTTTTACAGAGAATCAATATGTAGGTGCCCCTCTCCTAACTGCCCACCCCTGGAGACTCCAGCAAAGCATGTGACCAATTAATGCAGGTTGTGCCATTAAAGAATGTGTTTTGTGCATTAGTCCCTACTAGTTAACCCCACAAAATTATATTGTTTTTCATAATACATATCCTGAATATTTTCAAATGGGTAAATGTATCATCTGAATAATATACTATAACACATATGCATATTATTATCCAAAAATACAAAAAGTTCTAGTGTTTTCCTGGGCTTCACTGCACTCAACCCATTTAAAATATATATAAATGTTCAAAAGGGGCCTTTTTTTTCAAAAATATAAATTTATTCAAACATCACTTCCAACGTGCTTCCAACGTTTCAATGCCCTTTGGGGTTTTAATCAAGGATGATCTTTATCCTTAATAAAGACCCTGAAGGGGGTCGAAACATTGGAAGCACTGTGATGTTTGAATAAATTTATATTTTTGAAGAAACCAGAGCGTGGGCCCCTTTTGAACATTCATATACCCTAATTTGGCTGTGCACCTGGGAAGTGAAAACACGGGATAGAGTGTGGGTACTATCTACATTACTATATATATAGATATAAATCCCCTCGTGGGGAAAGAAGGAGCAAAGGACTGGCAGAGGCTAGTGAGTCCCAGGAGGGGAAGCCAGCAGGGCTTGTGTGAAACCCAAATGCACTGAAGTTCCAGAGGGTGAGAGTTTCCTTTGATAGTGAGAGACCAGTAAACTGTAACCTGAACATTTTCGGTTGCCTTTTTGTTGGGAATGCCCAGTGCTTAATAAACCTATGTTTTGTCCTTAGCCTTGGTGTCCCTGTTTATAAGCTCCAAATATATAAATATACTATAAATATACACACATAAAAATTTCAGAAAATCAACTGAATATTGGCACTTTGCAGGATCTTATTCCTCACTTGCTCTACAAGTAAAAGCCGGCATAATGCCACAGATCTTCCGAATTATTTGATACCCCACATGCATATGATCAGATGAGCTACATACCCTGTAAACTCCACAATATGCGAATCGCACATTAGTGTTTTCATTGATCACCAAGATGTAAGGTAAGTTAACCCTTGGATATGATGTGTATTTGTTAAATCAATATCATACAGGATTCAAAATAGTTTAATGTGTCTTTCAAGGCAAAACTAGCAAATGTCAGTTTTTGTGATAAACATTGTGCATTTAACAAATTACCATTTTTTAAAGTCACAGTCACAACATAAATATACCACTACTAACAACATTTACGTACAGAGAAGACAAGAGTGTGTGTGTCCAACAGGTACTGGAATGTACTCCTGTGGAGCATATGGATAATGAGAAATCCGGGGATCTTGTTATTGGTTTCTTATAATCCCAGATAGCGCCCTCCAATACCTCTAGTAAAGGCCAATCTGCTCTTAAAGGGCCAGAAAATATTGTGAGGGCAGACCTTCTTAATGTAAATTTTGACTATTTCTCTGGAAATATTTGATTTTACTGGTTAATATCTAATGTGAGGCTCACCTGTTGCAATGCCATCAAATAGAGACAGTACTCGGATAGGCTTCCGCTTTTCAGCTGCTATAGGCGGATAAAACTTTGGTGGGTCCTGAGGAAGAAGGGACGATGTCAGAAGAAAACCAACGGCTCCCGCAAAAGACGAACAGCACCATCTGTTGGCCACTTCTGCTGCCTGACCTGGTTGACAGAACTTACCAACAGATGGCGCTGTTGTTTAAATTTCATAATATATATTAGCCGTCTAAAACTGCCAATATCTCAAAAACTAAAATGAATATACATTTTCAATTTCATATTAATTTGTTGTGAAGGTTTACCTTTTCTTTAATGAAACCCTCAGTTTGGATATACCAAAGAAAACAAGGCCCACCCACGTATTACAGGCCAATAAGAGAATGTAGGGGCTACTTACAAATTCTTGGTCGTGGTTGTTGGCAAAGAAAAGCTGAAGCCGGGAGGGCCAGTCATCGCGCCTCTTCAGTAGCCCGTAGATACCCTTGTGTCCGCACATGTAGCAGTTCCAAGGGTCTTCTTTAATAGCTGCCTGGGCTGCACCTGGTCCCACGAGCAGGTCCACACACTCTACACAAAAGCACCTAAGGGGTTGACCAGAAGATATAATTTGGAGCCCAATCCCCAGAGTGTCAGGGAGAGGTCCTCCTGTACAATGGGCTGTGGGTTCTGACAGATAGAGGAAACTGGCAGTCACTGCTGAGCACAGGAAACTCCCCGTGCAACAGAGGAAGTTCCGCCCCTGAGACTCTACAGAGCAGAAAGCAAACCTTGCATGGAGCACATGTCACATCTATAGTAAGCATTTTGCAAAACTCATATAACAGCATATGTAATCTTATTTTTATAATGCTGCAATTAGCAGTGTAACAACTGCTTTAAATGAATGGAATTATAAAGAGCGGCCCTTACCTGCAGCAGTTATTATTGCCACACATTAGCACCTCCCTCCCGCCGCAGCATATGGTGCAGTAGGATTGGTAGCCGTCATCATCATATTGGTACGCACACTCCAGAAAGCAGTTCTGCACACAGAAGAAAAAGACAATGCATATGGCAGCCCCAACCTACAGCCTCTTCTCACTTTACAATAATCATGATTATGGGGCAGTTTCTAGCGATTGATAGGAAAATAGCCTTTAGCTCCCCGCTACTACCTAGAGCAGGTGTCTGGCTTACCTTGCAGTTTTGGCACATGCCCCCATTAAACAGGGGGTGTTCCAGGGAAACATTCAAACTGCCACAGGAAATACAGATATCTGGAGGCGAGAGAGAAGGATGAACAGTCAAAACCCAAATAACCTATTGGGGGGTCAGGAATCAGAGATAATACTTAGTGCCCTCTCCTGTACTGTGTGATATCTTTATTATACTCTGGCTATAGACTCAGGCAAATACTCAGAGTACTGTCTGCTTTACTATGCACTGGCTCTATAGACTATGGACAACACTCAGAGTACTGTCTCCTTTACTATACGCTGGCTATAGAATATGGGTAATAATCAGAGTACTGTCTCTTTTACTATACACTGGCTATAGACTATGGGTAA
>CM044439.1:172503435-172521476 GCA_024363595.1 Xenopus borealis | reverse complement strand
TGTAGCTGCCCGTGCCTGTAGCTGCCCGTGCCTGTAGCTGCCCGTGCCTGTAGCTGCCCCTGTCTGTAGCTGCCCGTGTCTGTAGCTGCCCCTGTCTGTACAGACAGGGGCAGCTACAGACAGGGGCAGCTGCCTCTCCCCACCTGTATCTGCACTAAACACACTGGGGCTCATTTATAAACAACTGGCGATTTTGTACCTGGGCAGTGACTCTTAGCAACCAAATGAGCCTGTTGTTTCCTATATGTTGCTATGGTGATGTTAGTCCCATAGGCCTAATTCTAACTGGGCTCCTGGGAGAGAAATTGTTCCTATTGCTGGACTGCCAGCTGCACTGTGGGTTCTGGGCTAAAACAACACGTGTTAGGTTCTTATGAAATACTGACAAGAGAAGTGTAATAACCGCTGGATAGAGACAGAACAGAAAAGAAGCAATACATTGCCTATAGGAACAAAAGCGTATCAGGAATTTAATGTTGAAACTGAAGGGATTCACAATTACCCGGGGGCCCATTCTGCCAGTATAAGATGGAGGTGACTGAATTGTAATGTTTTGGGAACACTGTGACACTGCTGGGGGCAATGATCAGTTTAATGCAGGAATCACTGTACAATTTCATGCTGGGTTCACTGTTATATTGAGTAGTTTGTCTTTACATTAACGTTTTGCATGTTATCTAATGGCAACTTTTCAGTTGGTCTTCCTTATTTTTTATTCCAGCTTTCAAATGAAGGTCACTAACCCCATTTAAAAAAAAAAACCCAAATACTCTGCAAGACTACAAATGTTATTTTTGACCCACCCTGACGATTATGTCACAAAAGGGGCGGAGCAGACACAAGCCTATAAAACAGGAAGCTGGCTGTATTGCACCTCCTGCAATTGGAGCAATGAGGTTGGCCCAAACCTGCGGGTTCCTGACCCCATCTAAAAAAGAAATGTTCTGTAAGGCTACAAATGTATTGTTATTGCTACTTTTTATTATTCATCTTTCCTATTCATATTCCAGTCTTTTATTCACCTCCATGCATGGTTGCTAGGGTAATTTGGACCCTAGCAACCAGATTGCCGAAACTGCCAACCAGAGAGCTGCTGAATAAAAAGATAAATAACTCAAAACCACAAATAATAAAAAATGAAAACCAATTGCAAATTTGACTCAGAATATCGCTCTTCACATCAAACTAAACATTTTAAAGGGGTGGTTCACCTTTGAGTTAACTTTTAGTATAATGTAGAGAGTGATATTCTGAGACAATTTGCAATTGGTTTTCATTTTTTATTGTTTGTGGTTTTATAGTTATTTAGCTTTTTATTCAGCAGCTCTCTAGTTTGCAGTGTCAGCAATTTGGTTTCTAGGGTACCAATTCCCCTAGCAACCCTGCATTGATTTGAATAAGAGACTGGAATATGAATAGGAGAGGGACTGAATAGAATGATAAGTAATAAAAAGTAACAATAACAATACATTTGTAGCCTTACAGAACATTTGTTTTTAGATGGGGTCAGTGACCCCCATTTGAAAGCTGGAAAGAAACAGAAGAAAATTGCAAATCATTAAAAAACTATGAAAAATAAATAATGAAGACCAATTGAAAAGTTTCTTAGACTTGGCCCTTCTACAATATACTAAAAGTTAACTTGAAGGTGAACCTCCCCTTTAATTAACTCATAGGTGAACAACTCGTTTAATGCTCACGGTATTCTACAATAATGGGGGTCACTGTACCATTTTATGTTGGTTGATACTGTACCAATTTTACTTGTAGCTTTTGTAGTTGGAGGATCACTGCACGACTTTAAGTGGAATATCATTTAGGCTTGGGGTCACTACTATTTTATATGAATTAGAGGGGGAATTCATAATTAAGCCAGACCAGTACTGTGGTAGTTGTTAAAATAAGTATGTGTGCATTGATTACAAAGTATTTAAGTTTAATTCCATGTACGCAAAGTCTGTACTCACTACCAAGTTCAACACTGTGACATTATGTAACTGAAGGCAATTATTATAGTATTACAATATTATTTAGTATTCAGGGCTGAATAAGCAAATTAGGGTTTGGATTTGCGTTGGTGTTGAGCTGAATGTAAGGTGGAAGATTCAGAGTTCAGCTATGGATTTGGGGTTTACCTGTGTTTGTGAGCTGCCCTTCTAAGCTACGGAAAGAATATTGAATGTTTGCTTGACCTTTGCTTGCTCTAATTTAATTCCCTTCTCTTTAACAAGGTTATTGATTTTTCTCTTGGGGAAAACTGTTAATTGTACGCTTCATTTAATCCACATCTAATGCTTCATTGTCACACTGTACTTTCCCCACCTATTCAGTTTGTGTTGCTACGTTCAACTTCAGTAGACATAGTGCTCTGATGTTGGTGCACTTTAAGACATATAGCACTAGTGAGTAGAACTAGGTTACAGCAGTGCAGATATCACTTATTATATGGCTGGCAAACACATGGGCAGAAATATTGAATATTTGCTTGACCCTCTGCTTTCTTTGATTTCATTCCCTCTCTTTTACAGGCTTATTGATTCTCCTGCTGGGGTAAAACTGTTGGTTACTCCATTTCATTTACATATAGTTCAGTATTTAATATATATTCCGGCACTTACATGACAGTGTCACCCACGGTGAATTACAGCACTTTAATATCACTCTGAATTGTGTCCGTAAGTTACCCTCCCATTTAGACTGTCCTCCATCCTTTTGTCTCCTGTGTAACTTTATTTTATATTTATGTCAATTGTATTTCTAATAATGCAGTGATTTTCAACCTTGTGCCTCCAGCTGTTAAGGAACTACAAGTCCCACAATGCAATGAAGGAGTCTGACAGCCACAGTCAGGCAAATGCATTGTGGGACTTGTAGTTTCTTAACCGCTGGAGGCACAAGGTTGAAAATCACTGTAATAATGCACTTATTGTTGCTTATTAATGCAGTGAACCCTTGTTTGTTACTACCAATGTATTGTTGCTGTACTGTGTCTTGCCCTCAAGGAGTGCTATACAAATATACATACATTCTGTTCTTTTAAGGTAAATTAGAATTCTTTTCTTCAGAATTCCCTTTCTTTACCTAGTGCCCAGGTACATATTTAGATAAAATAAGTAAAAAATTAAGAATTAACTTTTTTGCTCTCAGGGCAAAGACACTGTGTGTTAGTTATCTGTACATCTACAGTACTAATAATTGCCAGGGCAGCAGTGAGGATTGCAAGAACAAGTAGTAAGTACAGCTCTACAGGATCAAGGTCCAGGGCACCTGCCTGAGGAGCAACTGTCTGGGGTCTGTAGTTAGGGATTATAATCATTGATGGGGCGGGGTCCAACAGATTGGCAGATTTAAAGGAGAAGGAAAGCAACCAAGGCAGTTTATTGCCAATAGATTAGCCACAACAGTGCAAGCTAGAAAACCATTTTTATTCTTTAGAATGCTTTTCCATACCTGAGTAAACAGCTCTACACACTCTGTGTTTGTTTAGCATCTTCCATATTGGCTTGCTGTGACATCACTTCCTCCCTGCTTACTCATAGCTCTGAGCTCCTATTACAGCAGGGAGGGGGAGAGGAGCTAATTGAGCTCAAGCCCAAGCTGAAAACAGGGAGTCTGAAACAGAAGCCCATGTGCACACACACTAGAAGGAAAGAAATGTGTTTCTTTTGACAAAGGACGCTTACTTAGTTTTAACCTTTCCTTCCCCTTTAAGGTCCCTATACACGGGCAGATATAAGATGCAGACAGTTTAAGTCAGCAGCTTATTGGGCATTGTATGGGGGCCCTCCGACGGGATTCCCTGATTGATATCAAAAGTCTGATAGATGTTGGTCAGGCAGGTTTAAAAATCCATTCGGATCAAGGACCACATCGCTTCATTTATGTGTTGATCTGACCACTCGTATTCTCCCTAGGGCCCATGATCAGATCAACCCTATATTACATAGTTACATAGTTAAATTGGGTTGAAAAAAGACAGATCTCCACTCTTTCACACAAACCATATATGCCCATAGCTATACTAAGTGTAGAGTTTAGTATGACAATAGCCTTTGTATTATGTCTGTCCTGTAAATCATCCCCCTCTTATAGTCATTAACAGAATCAGCATCACAACATCACCCGGCAGTGCATTCCACAACCTCACTGTCCTCACTGTGAAGAACCACCTACTCTGTTCCTTTAAATGAAAGTCCTTTTCTTCTAGTCTGAAGGGGTGGCCTCTGGTGCGGATCCTCTTTATGGGTAATATTTGTCTATAATGTCCTCTAATGTATTTAGTGTAATACAGAGAAAACAAGCCCAACCTGGACAGTCTCCCAGTCTCATAATTGAAGTGTCCCAGTCTCATCCCTCTAACCAGTTTAGTTGCACTTAGTCTCTGCACTCTCTCCAGCTCATTTATATCCCTCCTAAGGACTGGAGTCCAAAACTGCACTGCATACTCCACATGAGCTCTTACTAGGGATTGAGGTACAATTATGTTTTATATATTGCCCACTTCAAGGTGCACATATTGAGGAGAAAGCCCCTCATTTGGTGACCTGGCCAAACGGCTCTCCATATGTAATGCCAGCTTTGCACTTGATTAGGAATTGGTGATGCTGTTTTTGTGCCTACTTTCTAAGTTATTGTTGTGGCATTGCATCAGCTTGTGAATGTGTGTGACAGTGTGACCCTGAGAGTAAAATACTGTTTCCTCTTCGTTTCCTTTCTGACTTGTTCCCACAGACACACAAGGTAGGATACCACAGTGTAATTTACAATGTGACAAAGCTTTTGTAACACCACTGCAACGCTACATGGAAAGGGTAACCACAACTTTCTCAGGGGTGTTTTGCTGATTTACGCTTTTGTTGCATTACAGCTGCAGGAAATGAAGCAAATAAAACTTAAAGGTGAAGTTCAACTTTAAATGATCTTTTATTTGGTTATAAATGGGCCTATTCTGAGTAACTTTTAGATAATGTTTTATAACTGCCATTTTGTTTTTTGGGTTCATTGGCTAAGTCGGTAGTAGTCAAGCCTAAAGGTGGCCATAGACGCACAGATAATATCGTACGAAACAAATTTACGATATTCGGTGCGTGTATGGTGGGAAATGAGCCGACCGATACCGTCAGAAGATTAAGATATCGGGCGGCTGGTTGATCGGAATGGACGGAAAATTTTGATCGGATGCCTTTGAAAGCTCCCTGAACATGGGCCATTGTTAGTGCTGAATCGTCAGATTCAAGTAGAATTCTATTGTTTCTACCCGTTTATCTGACCATTCAGCTCTACACGTGTGTGTTGAAACGAACGATCTTTCTTGGAAACATCTTTTCCGAGAAAGATCGTAATTGTTACGTCTATGGCAGCTTAACTATACATATGTGCAAGGAGTGGCTTTAGATGCAAGTACCTTTAATGATTGGTGTCAAGTTGTGCAATGTCTGTATCCATTTTTGCATGATCAAAACTGTTGTTGTGAGCCCTTGTATCTCTTCTAATGGGGATAAGAAAATATGTGGGGAGAAAAATAATATTCTCCTTTAAATTGGCAACTACTGGGGCAAAACCAATTGATGGACTGTCTAACAGCAGTAGAGGTAGCAGTGTGATGCCAGGAAATAATACATATTTAATCATGGTTTCCTATAATCACATCGAGCCAAAAAGCACACATCCAATATTGAGTGGCTCATTTTTTATTGGTAATGGGGGACAAGATTTTTTTATTTCTTGCAGGCCTGGTGTGCAGAAAAGATGAGATGTGCAGCAGAGATTAAGGCGGCAGCTTATTGGGCAGTTTATGGGGGCCTCACATGGGTTTCCCCAATAGATATCTGGTTGAAAGTAGGCTAGATGTTGATTGGGTGGGCTTAAAAATCCTGTTTGATCAAGGACTTCATCAGTTCGTTGATGTAGTCCTCAATCTGACCACCCTCATTCTCCTTGTTGTGAGCTGATCGTTGGTGGGCATATCAGGGAAAGATCTGCTCTTTTGGCAACGAGTGGATCTCTGTATGTATGGCCAGCTTAAATTAGAACGGCACTCCTTCCCAAGGGGCCCCAATTAACCAATTGTCTACCTGGGCCTCTGTGTGGTGGGCCCAATAAAGTAGAATTGAGGCCCAATGAGAAAATTGTTACCCTTAGATGCATGGCCATAACTTTGCTCACAATCTACTCAAATTACTACCCACAATACAGCCAAACAATGCCTATTCCCCTGCAAGCCCTGCTACCTCCACCACCCAAGAATCACAATTTTACATCTCCTGGAACCCCCTCTTTCTTAAGGCACCTGATGGTGGCTTCTGTTATATAATATAATATAATTAGAGTTTAAAGCTGGCCATAGACGCAAAGATCCGATCGTTCAAATCATCGAGCGATCGGACTTCCCCATCTCCCGACCTGCCACTAACCTTCAGATTAAATAAAGTAGTAAAAAGCACAGATCAGCCGACGTTCTGCCCCTGACAGGGATCGTACAAAAGTTGTACAATTAAAAACCTAGTGACGGTCTCCCACTGAAAATCGTACAATCTGCAATAGACGCAAAGATATTTGCTAATCATTTTCTAACTTGGCCGATCGACCAAACGACCGATCGGCATGGCACGACAAATGTCGGAAAACTCCACACACGATCCGAAAATCGTACGAATCGAGGATTCGTACGATCGGATCGTTGCGTCTATGGCCAGCTTAAGGCTCATTTAAGGATTTTTTGGAGGAGGCATGCAAATTGCTCATTGCATGTCTCTTTGACTATGTGCCCAATTGCAAAGGACTATTTATATAGCACTGACATATTCAAAAGCATTTGAATCAATCCCATCAGAGGAGCTTACTATCTATCCCTATCCCACACACATAGTATAGATACATTTATAATGGATCTGTTAACCTGCCTGTATGTTTTGCAGTGTGGAAGGAAACCCAAGCAGACAAAGGAGACCATATAAACTCTTACTAGGGCAGTGATTTTCAACCTTGTGCCTCCAGCTGTTCAGGAACTACAAGTCCCACAATGCAATGAAGGAGTCTGACAGCCACAGTCAGGCAAATGCATTGTGGGACTTGTAGTTCCTTAACAGCTGGAGGCACAAGGTTGAAAATCACTGTACTAGGGCATCTGGTAATCATGTGAAATTATAACCTGAATGCTGGACTATTCCCTCCAATCAGGAGTCACCCACATTAAGACCTCTTGATCATGTCGGCATTTTATGGGCATAGGCTGCCCCTTGATGGTTGCTAAGCCAATACATTGCATAAAATCAACTCTGAAGTAGTTAAACTGCATTTAGTGAAATGGTGCATTATTAGCTAATTAACATCATTTGTCTCAAAGATGACTAGTGATGGAACCTGACCAGACAAAGTGGCAGAGATAATGTCATTGCTTACTTAAATCAAACCATCACAGGATTTTGCCTTCAATTTCCATTAATGCAGGCACCAACAAAATAGGTACATATGTCTCAATGTCACAAAAATTGGGAAATTATATAATTATCCAAAGCATTGTATCTGAGCAGTGAAAAACTTGGCATGAGAAGTGCCATTTTCATTCAGCACACTACAATAGATATGGCTCAAATTGTGTCTACAAACCGAATATATTTTACTACTGGCTCATAGGAAAAGAAATTGGTCATAAAGACCATTTTAAACAAGGTATGCTTTCTGAAAAGATCTTTTACATAAAACTCAACATTTGCTGCCATAGTCAAGTTAATAGAATTGGCCTTATTATATGGGTATTTGTTTCCTATTTCTAATTTACCCCTGGCTTTAACATGGTTTAATGGTTAATTTCATCATATTTTTTGTCCCCACCTCTTTATCTTGTGTTCAGTAAAAAAATAAAAACTGGGTAAATAGACTGTGCTAACTATATAGTTAGCCAAAAAATGTAATGTTAAAGGCTGGAGTGACTGGATATCTAACATAATGGCTAAAACATTACTAATTCTGAAATGCTGTGCGAGTTTCGTTATTATGAAAAAAAAGAGTGCTTCGACTCTCTAGCATGAGTTCATGGGGGATACTGATAATACAAATCTGGTTCTTACCAAAGCACATCATTCTGTAATTATTCACTCAGTCTGTGTACTCCATAGAGCAACAACTGTGTACAAGGGAAGGGCTTGCACAGTGGCGTAACTACCGGGGAGCAGGGGGTGCAGTTGGGCCAGGGTCCACACCCCCGCAGGGCCCACCCGGCAGTCTTTCGCCCAGAGCCTTTTCTGAGCACTGAGGTGGCTCCTGTAATGCCGCCCCCCCCCAGCCCACTTAGATTTCCGGGGGGGGGGAGGCAGTAACGCTAGTGCGGAGAGCACAATTGCGCTTTCTCACACTAGTAGTGCCACATTTCCGGATTAAAAAAATGGAAATTCAGTTCTTAAAGGCACCAGGAGTGGCATTTTGCAGAGTCGGCTGCAGCAGCATTGACGTTCGGCACGGACGATGGTGGTGGTGGTGGTGGGGGGCTGCACATCCCACACCATGGCCCACCCCCACCTAGTTCTGCTACTGGACTTGCATGGTACATATTCACCTCTTAGCTTTACAGGCACCAGCCCTAGCAGTAAAGGTGAGAGGAGTAACCTGTGGGGTAGCAGAGATAAATCATTGACACTTAGGGGCCCATTTGCCAGCAATCCATTTAAATTTTTTCCACGAGTCTCTAAATTTGTGGTTTTCTCATTCAAGTGTAAAAACCACAAAAACCTCTAATAACAAACTTAGCCAGGTAAAAGTTGTTGAGGTCCTACAGAAGTCCATGGGAGAGTTGCACTGATCCTACTGAACTGTTTTAGATAAATTCTGAGATTTTCTTTTTCTCTAGGCATTCTCTGAACAACTCAACTGATTAGAGGTTTTCAATGCATACAGATTCTTTAGAGCATAGTTCAGCATCATTTTCTTTTTGTATATGACATTCATAGTTTGAGAGTTTGTGAGTTTAGTTGTGGTTTCAAAAACCTCCAAAACCACTAAACTCCAACCTAATAGGCCCCTTAATATCAGTACTATCGGATCTTCAGCCTTCAGCTGTTGGTGAGATAAAACTGCCCATCAACAGTCAGGCAATGCTGGGAGTTGTGGTTGAAGCTCCACTGAGCATAGCAATATTGCCCCCCCCCCACCATTTGTCTGGACTAATAGTCTCCACTCTGGTTGTGGGAAACAATTATATTTTGGTCAGAAAATGCCCCTAGTGAATCCAGTGGGAGCCCATCTTATAAAAATTTACCTCTCAATATAACAATAAAAAAGTAACCTTTTCTGAAAAAAATCGTTACTCTTCAGTATCCCCCCTTAGCAATCTATTACTATGTATGCAGTTTTGTCATTGTCTATGCATCAACTTGACCCAACTGTCAATCAAAATTTGACTCTGGTATGACAATACATATTTATATGGGATAAACCTCATATTAAACAGTGGCATAACTATAGAGCAAGCAGACCCTGCTTTCTCTATAGGGGGCCCAGACTGTGGGGTTTGCTTCCTCTATAGCCAACAAGAACTGGAGGCGGAGTCTGGACAGGGAGGGGGCACAGGTGGGCAGATGGGGACCGGAGTGCGCTTTGCCCCCTGAAGATTTTTTTGCAGGGGGGCCCAGTGTTCTCTAGTTACACCACTGATATTACATTTTCATGATATTTACCTTTAAATTTAGTTTATCACTAGTGTGGGCACTTGATAATAAAATTACGACATACAAATAAGTTTCTAGATTCCCAGGCAGGCTGAGGGCTATAAAATAATGCTTATTTGCTGACTTGTGTGCAGAAAGCCCAGTAACTATAGCCTAATGATCCCGTACAGACACCGCTACTATGCACCACCTTAAAAATAATGTCTCTATTAATTAGAAATAGTTAGACTGTAAGCTCTATGGGGCAGGGACCTCCTCCCTACTGTGTCTCTTACCACATAGCACTAAGCTTGATATGTTCTTTGTATATTTGTGTGTACTCTTTATATATTGTAGATATTTATATTCATTGTAAGTTGCTGTGGCGGATGTAAAGGCAAAAAAAATAAAATCCCATTTTTACGTTCTTTAATGAAAAAGAAACCTATCTCCAATATACATTCATTAAAAAATGTCTACCATTTTTATAATAAATCTGACTGTATGCAGTGAAATTCTCCCTTCATTTACTTCTGTGGATAGTAATTGTCAGATGGTCCCTAAGTGCTCTTCAGGGAAACAGTCATACTTTCAAACGGCAAGGGGGAGCCCCCCCACCTTACTTCCCAGAACTCAAGCAGATTTGTCTTTTTCCCTGTAAAATAGCCAGTGTCTGTGTAGAGATTTGTATCCACAGACAAATGATCAAACAGCACAAGACTAATGAATAATCAGAATATACAGACTGCACTCTATGACTATCCCGAAGCTTAACCCTCCCAACTGAAGCCCAGATCACACTGAGCATGTGCACAGTCTTGGTCTTGCAAAGATGTATAACAAAGTTACAAGATGACAGCCCCCTGTGGCCAACTTTGAAAGCATAAATCATTTGTTTGATTAGGCTTGTGGTGCAGTAAGTTCATGTTTATGTTTCGTATACAAAATACACCATTTCTACCCTTATTCTATTTTACATTTTAGTTGGCCTTTAAAGGGGTTGTTCACAGGTAACTTTCAGTATGATGTAGAGGTTGATCTTCTGAGACAATTTGCAACTGGTTTTCATTTATTATTTGTGCCTTTTAAGTTTTTAGCTTTTATTCAGCATCTCTCCAGTTTGCAGATTTGATGGCTACGGGGCAAATTCCCCTAGCAACCATGCATTGATTTGAATAAGAAAGTGGAATATGAGAGGCCCAAATAGAAAGATGAGTTATGAAAAGTATCAATAAAAAGATGGGATCACTGACCCCCCATTTGTAAGCTGGAAAGAGTTAGAAGAAGAAGAAGGCAAATAATTCCAAAACTATAAAACAATTGACAAGTTGCTTAGAATATTAAAAGTTAACTTAATGGAGAACCACCCCTTTAACAACGCTTTACTAATAAAGTTATATATAATGTATATATACATACTACAGGCAGTGTAACTAGTTAGTTTTGTTGCAGTAGTTTTCCTTCATAGTGCCATACATTGGGTACCATCAATTGATCCTATTTCTATGCAGTTCTATGCAGTTTTCTGTGTACAGCCGTATCACCGGTACTGCACAAGAGCAAACCCATTCATACAAGGTGTGTACTGTACGGCTATTTGTATGTTAGTTTGCAGAAGGATTGTTTAATCACAATTGAGACATTGCAGATCAAGTGCAGCACTGGGACAACATGCGTGGGACCTCCACAAATCTCACGTGGAACCCTGCTGTAGCGCTCTTGCTACATTCTAATATCTGCGCTTATGGTTTTTAACCGGGACCTGAGAAAGGGAAAGTAATGTGGCAAGATTGGAACTAAATACAGAGACAGAGATGAAATGAGTGGGGAATAGCCTCCTCTTTCCAAAAGGATCAGTGAAAAGGCTGCAGTGTATTTATAATAGGGATGCACCGAATCCAGGATTCGGTTCGGGATTCGGCCAGGATTCAGCCTTTATCAGCAGGATTCGGATTCGGCCGAATCCTTCTGCCTGGCCGAACCGAATCCGAATCCTAATTTGCATATGCAAATTAGTGCCAGGGAGCTAAATCACGTGACTTTGTGGCACAAAACGAGGAAGTAAAAAATGTTTTCCCCTTCCCACCCATAATTTGCATATGCAAATTAGGGTTTGGGTTCGGTATTCAGCCAAATCTTTCGGGGAGGATTCGGGGGTTCGACCGAATCCAAAATAGTGGATTCGGTGCATCCCTAATTTATAACTAGTAAAATCAGAGTTTGGTTTGCCCGACCCCTGAGGGAGTAATAGGACTGGCTAGTGATGGGGCAAGTATGGGTCCTCTCATTGCACAAAGTTTCCTTACCAAACAATAACCTGATTAATATTATAGCAGTCACACTGTGTGTGATTATATGGCAAACACTGTAGCATTGAACATACATTTGTATGACTGGGCCCACACGGGTGTATAATGTATGTATTATCTGTGCATATAAAGAGCCGTGCCAAAGACTCAGGCCAATCAGGGGCAGGTAGGGATAGTCTGCAGAAGTTATGTGTATATACAAGAGTAACACAACTGCTTTGCCATTGGGGGTTAAAAATCAGGAGGGAAAACATTGCCAGTCTCCCTAATGAAAAGGACATAATGATCTTTTAATGTATGCGCTGGATTTATTCCTCCGTACAGAAGAGCTTATGGAATGTCCAGCCCTGTCTGCACAACTCTCTCATTCTCTGCTATAGAATCCATAGTATTTCCAGGACAGTAAGACTAATAATTCTCTGCTTCAGACAAGCCACAGTTGCCCCAAACAAGGGGACAAAACCTCACACTAAATGATTTCTGCTTTTCACCCCATAAATACGTTGTGTGGAAGGGACAAAGCTGACCTGAATTTTCTGCCTTATATGGAATAAAAGCCAGAGCCCACCTGGTCTTGGCAAGGACTTTCTCTTTATGGGCCGTGCTTAGTTGTGCAAGCGCTGTGCCCCATGCAGAGACCATACGGGCAAGAGAGGGCACCGTGTTTAGCCAAATGCTGCTCTAGCTAATGAGCTCCAGTGTAGTGACAGGAGCATTCTATGTGCCCCAAGCATTTGGCTACACGGACCTTTGCTAGAGAGGAACGCTTTATTCTGTATTTGATTCTGTTATAAAAAAGCAAGAGGTATCTGCAAAGCCCGTATCTATATACCACTTTTAGTGAACATACTGACCCAGGGTGCCCTGTGTAGCTAGTGGAACCAGCAGGCTGTAGATGGCTGGTATATTCTTGTGTGGTGCTAGTTACAGATAGGGTTGCCACCTGGCTGGTATTTTACTGGCCTGGCCGGTATTTCTGATGGCTGATCCCAATGTTATTAATAGGGAATAAAGATAAATATATAGGAAGGCCGGTATTTCTGATGGTTGAGCCCAATGTTATTAATAGGAATAAAGATAAATATATAGGAAGGCCGGGATTTCTGATGGCTGATCCCAATGTTATTAATAGGGAATAAAGATAAATATATAGGAAGGACGGGATTTCTGATGGTTGATCCCAATGTTATTAATAGGGAATAAAGATAAATATATAGGAAGGCCGGGATTTTTGATGGATGATCCCAATGTTATTAATAGGGAATAAAGATAAATATATAGGAAGGACGGGATTTCTGATGGTTGATCCCAATGTTATTAATAGGAAAAAAAGATAAATATATAGGAAGGCTGGTATTTTTGATGGATGATCCCAATGTTATTAATAGGGAATAAAGATAAATATATAGGAAGGACGGGATTTCTGATGGTTGATCCCAATGTTATTAATAGGAAAAAAAGATAAATATATAGGAAGGCTGGTATTTTTTTCCAGAAAAGGTGGCAACCCTAGTTACAGCCCAGAATAGGCAACGGATCAATCTTTTGCTGTTCTTCAATAAAGACTTTTTGGGGCCATCCGTATAAAACTGTAAATGTATAGATTTTGTTGACAAATGAATGGATCGTTTCCCCACATGACCACTCTGAACCGGACGATATCGGGGTGATCTGGTTGTTTGACCCTTGGCTTAAAGGAACAGGTCGGTGTAAAAATAAAAGCTGGACCCCAAACACCGGCCAATAAACTTCTATGGGTCCGTGTTTGGCCACCTTAAACTGAGAATCCAGATGAGTCATAGGATGCCCATGACTACCCTGCAGCACCCCTCTGCTTCCTGGGTTACTCCTCACATTTTAGTTGTGTTAGTGTTGTGAGTATGTGAGACTTTATTTTCGGGTCTTGCTTCTGTCCTAACTGTCGTGCCATCAAGAGGTGAGGCGTCTAGCAGTATGGTTTTACCCCCAATTACAATACGTGGGCTCAAGAGAAAAATAATAATGCTATAATAAACAGTGGCACAGTATTATGCCCCTCGGTAGCTCTATCTCTTTGGGGCAGATTTATCAAGTCGAATAGTAAATGTTAGATGTATCACATCTCAACCATGGAAACGGCCCTAATTTAAATATTCACCACCTACAAGTCAAGAGGTCAGTTGAGCCATTTCCATATGTTAAAGTGGACCTGTCACCCAGACACAAAAATTTGTATAATAAAAGTCCTTTTCAAATTAAACATGAAATCCAATTTCATTTTTTTATTAAAGCATTCATAGCTGTTTTAAGCTCATTTAAAAATCTCAGCTGTCAATCAAATATTGTCTGCCCCTCCTCTATGCCTTAGGCAGATAATTACTTTCACTTTCCATTCAGCACTTCCTAGATGCCACTGCTCCCCACACATTCCCCCAGTTCTCCATTTAATTGTGTAGCCAGGACATAGGGATAGACATAGAGTCCCCCATTCTGGTGCACAAACAAGATTGTGAGATGATACAAGACTTAATAACGGTGTCCACATAATGGCTCCTGCCTGCTTGTTATAATTATGAATTCCCAGACTGAAGAAAACAAGATTAAAATAATTTATATAGTGTAATTGATGTTCATTTTGCTTGACTAATGTGATAAAATATGATTTTTAATATTTTTTTGGGGTGACAGGTCCACTTTAATAGCTTCCTGACATTCAAGTTTTTTTCCCGAGAAACGATTCGAATTTTCAGGTCGGAACCATTCAATCGAATATTATCTAACTTTTTCTTAACCTCCTAGTCGAATTGTGAGTATCCAAATTTAAAAACACCCCCTGAATTAGAAATTTGACCTTTGATAAGTGTGGTATTGCTACGGCTGCACCCTGTATTCTTTCCCATATTGTGGGATTATATGCTGGGGGGTCCCAGTATCCCCACGACGCAAGCAGCATGTCGGTTTAGGCGCTTTTCTGTGATGCCAATGTATATTATAAGAGTGAGAGGCGACATTAGCAGATCCATATAATAAGGAAAAATTGCTTGAATGGGTTCCATCTGGTAATGGCAAATGTTTCTACTCGTGATTCTTATTTTCTACATACGGGGAAATGTACGTTAAGAAATAGTGCGTAAGCTCTTCAATACCGCTATACATTTAATCCTAATTATCAAATGGCACATCTCACATTGTGCACTATACAAGCTCAGGTTTACTGAAGGTCAGTCGGGGTATATAACTTGTGTGTCATTTACAAATGTTTACCTCTAGTAACCTCCACTAAAGGTACCTTTTGAAGGAATCCCCACTCCTTAAAGGGGCGGTTAACCTTTAAACTAACTTTTAGTATGTTATAGAATGACCAATTCTAACGTTTCAACTGACTTTTTTTTAATTTTTTTTATAGTTTTTGAATTATTTGCTTTCTTACTCTTTCCAGCTTTCAAATGGGGTCAGTGACCCCATCTAAAAAACAAATGCTCTGTAAGGCTACACATTTAGGGCTGGGACAGACAGGGAGATTCGGGGAGATTCTGTCGTTTAATCCTGGCGTTTAATCGCAGGCGACAATCTCCCCGAACTTCTTGAGGAAACTCTGGGCGATTCCGGAAATCGCCGCGCTGCGTGTGGATTAGCACTGGCGTTTTTTCATTCAAACAAGCGGCGGACAGGGAGAAGGGAGTTCAGGGAGATCGTCGCCTGCGATTAATCGACAGGCGACAGAATCTCCCCAAATCTCCCTGTCTGTCCCAGCCCTTAGGGGGCAGATCTTAGCAAAGGTCAAATTTTTTTTTTTTTTTTAATCAAATTTGAAAGTACTCGAATATTATCTTATTTAAGAAAAAGCTTTCAAAAAATGTTACTGACCTAAAAACTCGAATTAAATTCAAATGAAACTTGATTCAAGTTTTTCTCAGAATGGTCACGAAGGCTATTAACGTCTTCAAATGGGTAAACGGACCTCTGCCATTGGCAGTTTTTAGGCGAATATTCAAATTATAGCCGTTTCCAAGGTTGTGGTGTGATAAAACTCACATTCAAATTTATATTTGAGTTGATGCTATTAAATTTGAATTTGTGAGTTTTGACACTTAAAAAAACCTTCGAACCTTAATAAATCTGCCCCTTATAATTATTTCTACATTTTCTTATTTTTCTTTCTATTCTGGCCTCTCCTAATCATATTCCTGTCTCTTATTCAAATCGGTGCATGGTTGCTAGGGTAATTTGGACCCTAGCAACGTGTCTCTTGACATTGCAAACTAGAAAACTGCTGAATAAAAAGCTAACTGAAAAGCTGTAAATAATAAAAATTTAACTCACTGCAAATAGTCTCAGAATACCACTCTCTGCTTCATACTAAAAGGTAATTTAAAGGTCAATCACCCCTTTAAGGCAGATGATACATCTGGGGCTCCCTTGAATCCATAGGTCCTGCAGTTTGTGAGTAATTCAGTGGAGTGAGCTGGGCCAGCACATTGATAGTAATGTAATGGCGCAAATATCATTTAAAGGACCAGTAACCTCAAAATATGAAATAGTTTTAGAGTAATAGAAATATAATGCAGTGTTGCCCTGCATTAGTAAAACTGCTGTATTTGCTTCAGAAACACGACTAATTTATATAAATAATCTGCTGTGTAGCAATGGGGGCAGCCGTTCTAAGCCTTGTAGAACATAATGTTATCTGTTATCTATTACTTCTCCTGTGCCATGTAGCCTTTTTTTCAATTTCCACCATTGCTACTCAGCAGCTTGTTTACATGAACTATAGTAGTGTTCCTGGAGCAAACAAATCCGTTTAACCAGTGCGGGGCAACACTATTATATTTTCATTGCTTTAAAACACTTAAATTTTTTGGTGTTGCTGGTCCTTTAAGCTCAGACTGTTTTGTGCAAAATGTATTGCTTTGTACATGGGTTCATAAATGAGCCTTTATAGGTAAAGCAAGAGTAAGTGTATATAAATGTGTATATATATATATATATATATATATATATATATATAAAGTGCACGTGGTGTTCACCAGCAGAGGGAGAAGTGCTTTTCTATTTCACTACTTTTTTTCTATCACCTTCTGCTTAGAAAGTGTCAGGCCAAAGGGCAGCTCCCGCAGCCACTGCAATAAATTTCTGTCAGGCCAATGAAAAAGTTCTTGCAGAAAGAAAAAAAAAGCACTTTCACAGAGAAGCCTTTCCTACATAAGCAATGGACAATTAACCTCTGCCTGCCCACATGTTCTTAAACTACAATTCCCAGCTATCCGCAAGAGGTATCATCTGGTGGTCAGAGGTTTAAACAAACTATACTCTGTCTCCAGGTAAACTAAAGCTCCCGCCATAAACATTTTCTTTTTTTGTTCTGATATTCTATAGGTCATTGTATTTGAAGCAGAGAAATAATAAAGCATATACCAGCAGAGGTACAAAAACATAAGGTATAACTATATTTTGATACTACGTTTAAGACTTTAATCCAGTTTAAAGGAATTTTAGTAGTGAAGGAGCATTTGGGGATATTCCATTCATTCTTAGGGTTTCTGAAGCTAACACAAGTTACAGCATCTGTTTGTTTGTCTGCACTTGCAGACACAGGCCTGTAGCTTTGAGTGGCTACCAGTTGCCACGTGAATGCACAATGAATGGTGGCCAATGGGCAGAAGTGTGTGGCAGCTCCTGGCAGAGTTTGGTGCCATTAGCTTGGCTGCAAACCTGTGCCTGCTCTCTGTTTCCATTGTATGTGTACCTGGCTACATTGCATACGGACTATAAAGGGGCAAAGACGCACAGAAACCACATCTACCCACCTTCCTATCTATGGCACTGACCATTCTGTGGGCTTGTGTACAGATCAGACAAATGAATGGAACCAGAGAGGGAATCCCAGCCCATTTACCTAGTAACAACCACACTGACTTGCACCGATAAACATGCTCTTATATCCAATAAACACTTCGCTTAATCCTCATGCAGGGATCACCAGCATCATTCTCTCTAGGAATCCCCCATTTCCTATTTTCACTAGGAATCCCCCCATTTCCTATTTTCACTAGGAATCCCCCCAATTCCTGAGCCAGAAGCAGCTCATCCTGTAGGAAAGCGCGCGCTCCAT
>CM044439.1:172481388-172494813 GCA_024363595.1 Xenopus borealis | reverse complement strand
TAAAGGCACAAGGCTGCAGGCTGAGTTATACAGGGAACTCTGAGTATCACTCAAGTATGAGGGATAATATACAAACTGGTTTAAATTATAAGAGATGGCCCATGACTCGATACACAATGTTTAAAGCTCTAGGCTTGATTCTTTTTAACAGTTCACAAAACTCCCCCATTTATATTCTGTATCCATCAATATTTGTAGGTAATCTGCATGATAAACCTACAACCTACACACATCCCAATGTTCAGTGAAATATGTTGGCACTTTATAAATATTCATTAATACTCACTATTACATATACTATATTATTCCTTGTGATACTTTAGTTTCAATTAATCATGTAACAAAAGTATCATTTTATTTTTCGAATTATTGTGAGTGATCAGACGCGTTGCACAGATGTCACACTGGTACTCACACAATGTGTATTGACACACATTGCATAGTACATATAAAGCTGTTTTTGCACAATGGCATACAATGTAGTCCTCAACAACTTCCCAGCATCCTATGTATTCCTTTTTGTGCTGTCCAACACAGTCTGTAGGGGTCCAAATCTGATTTCACCCTGTGTTGGCATTTTATGTTGGCCCTCATATAGGGGGAATCTGACATTCTTCCAATCTGATATCTGGCTAGGGGTCAGCCAGATATCTATTGGGCAGGCATGCAAATCCTAATTAGTGAGAAATTAATTGGCCTGATGATGCTGTCCTCTCCTGAAGGGTGGCCTCTCTGAAGTCTGCCCCAGAATAACTAATGCATACTACAAACTCTGTCTGGTTTTAGTTGGACAGACAGTCTGAAGCGTAATGTGGTGAGACTACTTGCAAACAATTAGCACTCCTAGAGTTGGTATTAGCCATGTATGCTCTGTGTATGCAATCTGAGTACTATTTCACTCAACCTTGCAGTTTTGACTATAGCTTTATGCAAAATGGTTCAAACCCAGGACCAATTCTTCTACATTGAAAAATACGCAACTAAAGAAACATACAGATATAATACAATTACAAAAAAAGCAGATCTTCTTTTTTTAAATATAAACAAAAATCCACAAATATAAAACAAAATATGCATTAAAACCAAAAGTTCTTTAAAACACGGATCTGACTGAAAACAGTTTTAAGCACTTTATAATTGTGTTTCTAAAGTCCTATGCTCATAAAAATAAATGATTGTAGGATTACCCAATACATATATACATATTTATGCACATATTTACACCACACTATCCCTATAATACAAAAGCCCACCCAAACCTTAAACACAGAGATTCAGGTTAGAAAGTAGCTCAAAATGAAATCTGTAGCATAAAGACGCCTACCATGCCACATCTATTCTCTGCTTCTCTAAAGAACTAATCTTCCAAAGCTCACCCAGTATGATACCTTCCACCTTTGGACAGGGGAGAACCCTATGCTTAGTAAGAACCTGATACCATGCGCTCCAAAAGCAGAAAACAGAACTAACTATAAAATGTGTGCTCAACTCAAAACCCTGGTGACGCACCTAATGACCCACTCGTGGTACAGAGGAAGGGAAAGCCCAAGGCATTAGAGACTTTTATCTATACTTCAGTGTTAGAGACGGTAAATTAGGAAGTGGTCTATGTGCTCCGCCTTCTCAGAGCACGCCTCCCATGGATAGTGACGGTCATCGGCACATCAATTTTTTTGGCACACCTATACTTTAGGTTTCCAATAAAATAAAGCTTCCTCTGGAAAGTGCACCACATGAAATGCCTAAAATTGGTTTGAACCCTGGGTGAATTTACTAAAAAGAGCCCTAACCGTAACACTTTGTCTGGACAATTTCTCAGGGTAACATAACATGAAAGTAGGATCTCAAGACCTCTTGTAGATCTTCCTCCTAGGAAAGCACTCCATTTCACTCATTGGGCCGTGATGGACATACTCCATTCATCCAGTCCCAAAGAAAAGGAGAGACCCATATCTTGCCCACTAAGGAGGCATCTCCAGGAGGAGGTTGCTGAAGTTTTACTTGGTAAAGTTGTTCACAAACAACACAGCAGGTTTAAGCATGTTAAGTCTAGGGCTGAACCAAATCCACTATTTTGGATTTTGTCGAACCCCCTAATTTTTTGCAAAAGATTTGCCCAAACCGAGGTGGGAAAACTTCCTTGTTTTGTGACAAAAAGTCATGCGATTTCCCTCCCTGCCTCTAATTTGCATATTCAAATTAGGATTCTGTTCAGCTGGGGAGAAGGATTTGGCCGGATCCTGCTGAAAAAGGCAGAATCCAAATCCTGGATGCAGTGCGTCCCTAGTTAAGAACCCAACTCTTTCCTGTGAGACGTTCCCCTTTGTTCTAGTGGGGGTGCAATGTGGATGCCCATCATGTCTGTCCTCCTCGTGCACCAGTTGAATATGGAGCAGGCACTACTTCTCTTCCTTTCTTGTCTCTTATGACATCATTGTGCACTGGCGCCAGATTCGAATATTTTAAAGGGCTCCTTGACCAATGCTCACTGCCCAATGTAAAGGTCTACTTTCTTAGTTCCAGGGTATGCTTTTCCTAGTGTTCCTGATCATTTGTCGATCCTGTGCTGTTCACTGCCTGTCCTGACCCTTTCTAAATTTTCACTATTCCTTCAGATCCTGACCTATTCTTTGATGTCTGTGTGTTTTGACCTGGCCTGTGATCCTGACTACTCCTTTGTCTCCTGAATTTGTACCTCATTGTCCAACTGCTACTCTCATTTGGTATTGACCCATACTTCTTGTTGTCCGTTTCAGTACTACATATGGTTCCCCTGCCTGCCCATAATGCTCTCCCTGGTCCTCTCGCGATAAGACCTGGCAGCATCCAAGTAGCGGAGGGCTCTATCTGAAGCAAGGAACAATTGGGACCAGATAAGTTTTAAGTTGGCCATAGACCCAAAGCTACAGTTGTACGAAACGAAAATTCTTCCGATTTTCAGACCGTGTGGATTTTTTTTCCATGGCCTTTGGTTGTTGCTCGGACAGTTTTGAAGATTTCTGTCCGCTAACTATAATGTCTGCATTTATTGCCTGCCAATATCCATGGGTTACTACACAACATTTTTTGTACAATTGCTGTCTGTCAGTCAATCAATTTTGTACTTTATTTAATCTGAATGACTAGTAGCAGGTTGGTCCTTTGGAACAAAAGGTCATCCATCATATATGGGAACATAATCTGCACGTCTATGGCCAGCTGTAATCAAACCAACCATGTAACTTAGGCTAGGGCTAGACACCACGGATTCTCTGCAGACAGAGTATCCGCTGCCCGGCTGTTCCCCATCTCTTTCTGTATGAAGGGCAGATTTCAGCATGAAATACAAAATGATGGATTTTGGTGCCACAATTTGTGTCTGCGTCTGACAGGACAATACTTCTGGGTGCAGGCAAGCAGGAGCAGCAGTGGAGCGGATTTGCAATTGTCTGGCCATTGCCTCTGCACCAATTAAATTGCAATGATTTTCATTTTGGATGAGGCCAAAGGAAAGACATCCAGGAGATCAAAGACGGGATCTCCCTTCCCTATCCAGAAAGTTTCACATTGTTCTTGTTAATCAGTGATCCTGAGGCCACAGCACCTGCCTCCTTCCTACTGATTGTCCATATAGGCAGTGAACCTCAAAGCTCTCCCAGGTCCTGCCTAGTTAACAGATCTATGGGGAAGACATAACAGGGAACTCAAAGGACAACTTGCCTGATCCAAGAAGTGGCCTGAAAGGACCCAGCAGTCCAGCCATTCACAAGATGGCTACATTACTAAACCTCCCCAAAGGCTATATTGCATGCCAAGGACAGCAGAAAGGGTGCTTTGGCTTCATGGTGCAATGGGGAAACTAATCTCTCCACTAGAGGAACAATTAAACAAGAGTTTTGCCAGAATCTTCCTATCTGCCAGTTCTCCTCCTTTCTGGATTGATCCAAACATTTGTATAGCAAGATTGTTTCATGGAGGGAGGATATAAACCCTCTTCCAGTGAGCCGTTACATATATCCATGAGACAAGGTGCCAAGATGTCTCGAAATTCCTTATAAAACTGGACAACGACTGTCAACCCCTGGGGATTTTTTAAGATTGAAGCTATCATCATGACTTCATCCTCACTCACCCACCAAATTGTCCGAGGAATCCTCATCTAATTCTTGTACCTCCTCCAATTTGGCCTAATTTCTGCAAGCGGTACAGAGTCACTCTGTAAGGAAATGTTCTCCTTGGTCATGGCAGGCTTTATTTTAACCCTTGTTTTTCTGTCCTCCTATAACCTCCCCCCCCTCTCCCCATAGAATCCTCACACTCTCACAGCATTCATAGTAACGTTTGGCACACTTATACCAGGCGTGGCAGGCACTTTAGGCACAGGCAGACACACCAGCAAGCCAGGATTCAGCCCTGATACATCTCACAACACTACCATCAGACACAACCTTAATGTGAGCCTTTGGGTCCCCTTATTAGCTTGAGTTTGCTGGGTGTGAATGACCTGAGGTTAAAGTTTCCACTCTGCTCAGGGGAATGAGACAAAGTATTGCAATCAAATGGAATGTTATTAGAGGAGACTTTGCCCAATACCTTCTCTGCACCCACCAGGGTACAAATGTTTTGATTAACTACCACTGTAACCAATTCAGTTGCACCAGAGAGAGTTATTGGAATCTGTGCATTAGAAAATGGAAACTTCCTGTCACTAAACTCCTCCCAGTATCAATGACATCATCAAACTGGCAGTTCCCCTCTCCCTGCAGCTGGACTGGAGAGGATGATGGGAGATGTAAGCATCCTACCAAAAACCTCCCCCGATGTCTATGGGATCCTCCTCTACAGCTGCAACTCTTTAAGCCAATTCTATTCTACTCCGTAACCGTACTTTCTATATTTTTCATGGTTCCCCTTTTAAAAGGGTTGTTCATCTTCCAGAAATAAAGACTTTTTTTAACTACTTTCCACTTTTCCAAAATCTAAGTTTAATGTCCTGTCTCTGGTGTTTCTGTCTGGCAGCTCCGTAATTCAGGTGCAGATTCTGTTACGATTTTGCAACATTTTGGTGATACATTTTCTCGGCAACATCTCTGAAATATTAGCAACTATTGCATAAATTCTAACCGCTGCCTTTAATGAAACCTAAGGGATTCTGCTCAGCAGGGACAAACACAAGAAATGTATAAAGTAAATGTATTGATTTAGAGGGTCTGCGACTCCCCCCTCCCAGAGCTGCTTTATCAGATGAAAAATGACACTTTACACTTCAATATTAGGAAAACAGTCAGACATAGAAAATAGAAAGTAACGAACTGTCTCAAACCACTCAAAGTACAGTGGGCTGTATATATCTTTCATGGAATGATTATTAGCGTGGGTTTGTATTATTTGATTTACCATAGTCTTTAGCACGTTCTCCCCAGTTTTCTTTAGATCTTGCCAACAAGCTCAGGACTCTGGAATTGCATTATTAGTACGAATATGTTATGATAATGGAGAGTGTGCATTCAATATGCAGAAACGGTAGCAAAGGTACAGGATACAACTGAAATACCTATGTATTTTTCCGTGTTGCTCTTTATTATTTTCTTTTTTATTTTTTCTATGCTGCGAAAATATATTTGCTAATAAACTAGTCATTGCCACCAATGTTGCTGCCTTTGCAATATACATAGTTAGATCTATACCTTGCTATTTACACACTTGGACTGGGAGCTCACTTGGGATCACTCTCATATACAGAACAAGTGGTTTCTTCCAGCTGAATGAAAGTCAGATATTGTTATACCTCTGCAGATCGGCACAGTGATTCCATATAGCCAGCAGAACAGATCTGTGATTTCCAATCCCACTGAGCTCAGGTCAGACACAAAATGCAGGGGGTGTGGAATGCAACCCCCCTCTCTACATACTTTCTGCCTCCCATTTAACAAGTCCCAGTGGAAGGTATTCATTAAACTGGTGGTGATGCCATTAACAAGGCCCCAGAGTGTGTTTGTGGCTGCGGAAGGATATTGACTCCTGTCGCCCAAGGGGACCTCTTAGCAATAAATCCTAGCAGTCAGGC
Source organism: Xenopus borealis (assembly GCA_024363595.1). Taxonomy (NCBI): domain Eukaryota; kingdom Metazoa; phylum Chordata; class Amphibia; order Anura; family Pipidae; genus Xenopus; species Xenopus borealis. Next base: position 172,488,767 of record CM044439.1, on the reverse strand, counting down.
TGGACAGAGGGAGCAGCTGCTCCACATCATACAGCTTTAAAATCACCAGTCAATAAGTTAGGGAAGGCTGTAGCTCCAGCTACTGTGTTTAAGTAAGCCGCATAAACTTGCACAGTATTGCACCCTCGGTGCCACCATTAAATAAAAATCATTATTGGCACACACTGTGCCATTACATTTAGCATATCATGGCAGCAACGTATGTGCAGAATGCAAAGTATGACAGTTGTCATGCACAGGAGACACATGGCAGATTGGCACAAATGATATATTGGTATTGTACAGAGTGGTGCATTTCATTTTGATAATTGGAAAGAACACAGACTGACATTGAAGTTTTGAGGTTAGAAGCTTAAGGGGATCTATTTAAACAAATTGTCATTTTCATCCCTTATTCTATAATCTTGGCAAAATCCAGGTCAGCCAGCTCATCCCTAATTGTTCCTCAAGGCTGGGTGTTCATGACCAAATTCCATATACTTCAATTCCCACTTTAATTGACCTAGCATTTGGCACTCTCCCCCCAGTCATTTAAACCTTTCTTCTCCTTTAAGAGCAGGATGAAATGGTAATTGCAGAAAGAAAAGGTGGCCATACATGGGCCAATACAGGTTGGTGATTCTGCCCCTTCTTACCAAGTCAGCCGTTTATTGGCCTAAACCAGAACTCTATTAAGCAGGTTTGAGAATTCTGATGGGTCTATGCTGCCCATAGTGGAGTCCTACGCAGAACCAATTTTTGAGACCCGGAGTTGCAACTCTCATATTTACTTGCTTAGATCCTCTAACTGACCCGCAACTGCCTTATCCGCAATCCACTGGCCACCAATAAACAGGAAGTACTGTTGCTGTTAACTGGTGACATCATGAAAAGTAGGAAAGGGCAGAAAAAGGGATTTTCTTACTGGTAAATCCTTTTCTCCTGGGACTGTACTGTCGGTGCAGACATCTGTGGGGGTTAAGCTGGTCACCTCTGGAGGCAGGACAAAGAATAAAGTCTGTAGCTCCTCCCCTTCCTCTGGGATCACATGGTCTCTCTCTGACAATCAGTTTTACGTAGGATAGACAGGAATAGAAAGATAGATAGCGAGAAGCACAGACTAACAATAATTAACATCACAACAGATTATAGAGACAAGTGAGAACAACAATTGAACAGTAACCGGTAATTGGGTCGAAAGGACCCTTGGCAATAGCCAACACCTCCATAACAAAAAGGGGAGGGACTTACTGCACTGACAGTACGGGCCTAGGAGAAAAGGATTTACCGGTAAGAAAATCCCATTTTCCAGGGTAAAACTTGGTAAAAGTATGTATGGAAGATCAGGTCGCCGCCTTGCATGTTTGTTCTGAAGATGCCAGATTCTGGAGGGCCCATGAGGCGCTGATTGCTCTGGTTGAATGGGCTCGCACCTGCAGTGGTACTGGTTTGTGTGCTTGTTTGTAGGCGTAGGAGATCGTATCTACTAGCCATCTTGCAATTGTCAGTTTCGAGGCACCTAAGCCTTTTTTCAAGGGTCCATAAGTGACTAGTAAGGAATTTGTACGCCTAAAAAAAGACGATCTCTTGATGTAAATTCTGAGAACTCTCCCAACATCTAGATAGTGAAGATGCTTTTCTGCCTCGTTCTTTAGTTCCGGGCATAGAGAAGGAACCAAAATCTCCTGATTGATATGAAATGATGAAACCACTTTTGGCAGGAATGTTCGTGGCGTTCTAAATACCACCTTGTCTTTGTGGAATACTAACCACGGCTCCTTGATTAACAGTGCTTGAAGCGCTGATGCACGTCTTGCCGAGCAGATCGCTAGTAGGAACATTACCTTTCATGTGAGAAATTTAATGTCACAGGATCCCAATGGTTCAAATGGTTTGCGTTGTAAAGCCTTGAGAACCAAATTGAGGTCCCACTGGAAATTGAATAGTGTAGATAGTGCAGATGTTTGCATTCTTAGAGCCGCTAGACTAAGGCCTTTATCAAGCCCTCTCTGAATGAAAGTGAGGAGTTGAGGAGTCAAGCAGTCTTCCCACCTTAGGCCACTATGTACATCATGTGTGGAAAATCTTCCAAATTCTGTGGTAAGATCGTGAAGTGGACTGTTTTCTGGCTTTGAGCAATGTATTAATTACTCCCTCAGGGAAACCTCTGTCTCTCCATAGCTGGGCCTCAAGTTCCACGCCGACTGTTTCAGTATCTCTAATTTGTCGTGAAGGACTGGACCCTGGCTTAGGAGATCCCTCTGCATTGGTAGTCACCACTCAGGGGAAGAGGACATGGCTACAACATGTGTACCAAGTCTGTCTCGGCCAGTCTGGAGCCACCAATATTGCTGGCACTGCTTCACTCTTTATCTTTCTGATCACCCTTGGCAGAAGAGGAAATGGAGGGAAGATGTAAATTAACCGGAACAACCACGGGATTACCAAGGTGTCTATTGACTCCGCCCTTGGGTCTCTTGACCTTGCATAGTATCTGGGTAGCTTCTTGTTGATGTGAGACGCCATGAGGTCTATCTCTGGTTGGCCCATTCTGCAGACCAATTCCTGGAACACCTCCGTGTGGAGCAACCAAAATCAAAATCGCTGGTACTTTGGCCTCTGCCTACTTGAAGATCCTTGATATCTCTAGCATGGCCTGCTTCGGGTTCCTCCCTGGTGGTTGAGGTATGCCACCGTTGTCGCGTTGTCCGATTAAATTCGATTTGGATTGGGACCTAGTATGTGAGACCAGTGGCACAGCACTCTGTGGACTGCCCTGAGTTCTAGTATATTGATGTGCAGGCTCGGCGGCTCCTCGGACTGTTCAGCCACTAAGTGGTCTGTTGTTTCACTTCCTCGCTGAGATGTATCAACTGAGAAAGGTCCTTGTGGTTTTTGTTCCAGGCTTGGAGGAAACTGGTTTGTAGTGGGCGTATGTGAAACAGAGCATATGGGATCGCCTCCAATGAACTGACCATGAGGCCTAGCAATTTAAGGCAATCCTCTGCTGAGGTTAACTGTTTGTCTAGAAAACGTTGCGTGGCAACCTGCAACTTGACTCGTTTGTCTTCTGGTAGTGATACTGTTTGTGTCTTTGAATCGAAAATCATCCCTAGGAATCGAATCCTCTGTGAAGGATGGAAATTGCTCTTTTTTGTTTTATAACCCAGCCAAATTGTTCGAGCACTCTTAGTGTTTGTTGGGTGTGCTGAACCACTACTGCTAAGGATGGCCCTTTTATCAATATGTCGTCCAAGTATGGTACCGCCATAATGCCCATTCTTCTTAGGACAGCTATTACTGGGACTAAAACTTTGGTGAATACCCAGGGTTCTGTAGTTAGGCCGAACGGCAAGACCCGGAATTGGAAATGGTCTCATTCTACTGCAAATTTTAGGAACCGTTGATGGTTTGAATGAATTGGTATGTGTAAATAGGTGTCCTTGAGGTCTATGGTGCTCATGAAATGATTTGGCTCCATCATGTTGATGACTGAGCGTAAAGTCTCCATCTTGAAACGCTGTTTCTTTAAAAATTTGTTCAATGGTTTCAGATTGAGAACTGGCCGGTATTGACCTCCTTGCTTGTCTACAAGAAAAATGTTGGTGTAAAACCCTTTGAATTTTTGTTCTGGTGGTACTCGGACAATTACATTGTTGCTCAACATGTCTGACGAGCAGTCCTGAAGGGCTCTGTATTTTGTGGGAATTCGGGGGATAGGGGACGGCATGAATGCTCTTCTGGGGGGGAAAGGCGAAGGGAAGTTTGTAGCCTTCTTGCACAATCTGAAGCACCCAATCGTCTTGGATTTTGTATTGTCACACCTGAGAGAACTGAAGAAGACGTCCCCCAAGGCTTCTACCGATCTCGGTGTGAACCAAAGTTTTGGAGTCGTTCGGTTTTTGGGGTCCTGGCTTCCTGTTTAATCTCTGACGGGACTTCCAGGTAGTTGTTTTTCGGTTAGGGTAGGAGGCCGCAAAAGCTTGGCCTTGATTTTGGTTCTTGTAGTTGCGAAAGGAACGGGATGCGGAATTCCAATGCCTATTAGCCTGTGTTCCCCAACCTCTGCGATAAGTGTCCAATCTAGGTCATCTCCCTTGGGGAAGAAATGCACTCTTGCCCCCCGTAACTTCAGTGATAATTTGTTTGAGCTCGGGTCCAAACAAATGTTCTCCCAAAAATGGTAATGAGATAAGTCTGCCTTTGGAAGCGTTATCCCCTGACCAGTGGTGGAGCCATAATGCTCTTCTGGCCACTACAGTGTTAGCTGAAGCTCTTGCTGTCAGTCGAATGTTTTCCATAGCGGCATCGCTTATGAAGTCTAAGGCAGCCGCAATGTGCCCTAGTTCAGCTTGGAGAAATGTATCCTTAACGTAATGGTTGACAAGTTCCTCAGTCCAGAACTGAGCCCACTGTTGCCGTTGCTGGTCTAAAAGTGGCCACCATACTCGCATAACTCATTCTGAGATTATTTTCCATACGCTTATCCATATGATCCTTGAATGCTGTAGCATCCTCAGTGGGGAGTGTGGCTGAATCTACTTTCGGTGGCTTATCCCATTTTGCCCTGAATTCTTGAGGTACTGGGAATTTTGCAAAGAATTTTTTTCTAAGATTGATCTGTCTTTCTGGCCTGCACCACTCCGTGTCAATAGCTTGCGTGATGACTTAAATACAGGGAAGCATTTGGATTTTTTTTGCTTGGGTACCTACAACCTTTTCTGCTTTAGATATCGGCTGTGATGTATCCCTTATATGTAATGTCTGGAGCATGTCCTTTAATAGTCTGCGCCCTTGCTCCGAGTTGACATGGGCAGGAATCTCAAACACAGAATTTGAGCTATCGGAGTCGGAACTCAAAAAGTCAGATGAGTGTTGAGGAAATTTTCCCGAAGACCATTCAGAATCAGAACTGGAGGGGGATCGGTTCCTCCGTCTAGCCTGCTTTGAGGGATCTAGTGACTGCTGATTTGAACCAGATAATCAGAACATTTAATTGGGCCTGTTGTCCTTTTAAGGAACAGTAACACCAAACAATTAAAGTGTTTTAAAGTAAAGAAAGCATCATGTAGTGTTGCCCTGCGCTGTTAAAACTGATCTGTTTGCTTCAGAAACACTACTATAGTTCATATAAACAAGCTGCTAAGTAGCAGTGGCAGAAATTGAAAAACTGCTATATGGCACAGGATAAGTAATGGATAACAGACAACATTATGTTGTACATAATGCTATCTATCTGCTGTGTAACCTGAGCCTTTTCTCCTTTGAATGGCTGCTCCCATGGCTACACAACAGCTTATTTATATAAACAATAGTAGTGTTTCTGAAGCAAACACTGCAGTTTTACCAGTGCAGGGCAACACGGTATTATATTTTTATTACTTTAAAACAATTTCAGTTTTTGATGTTACTGGTCCTTTAACCTGAGAGGTACGAGGTCCGTTCCCTGTGCCTGTGTCTCAGAGTCCAATTCTAATAAAGGTGTATCAGTGAGAGACTTTGGGCTTAGGACAGATGGGGAGTTCTCACTATGAGCCCTTTTGGCTAAGTGCTCCCCTTTAGATTTACCGTTCTTGGGCCTTGCAGTAGAAGGAGGCATATCCTGAAGAAATTCTAGTAATGCCTGGGGTACTGACATAATCGATTTTAATTGGTCCTAGGAGCAAGAGAGCCCTATGACTTACCCCCTCAGAAACACTGTAGGGGCGTTTGCTAGGCCGTGGATTTGGTAAGGCTTGAAAAGGCAGCTTAATAAAACTCTCCAGCACTTGCCGATAAGGAGCGTGAAGTGCGCTGTGTGTAACAACTGCCGGAACCGGAAATACAAACTGGCGTGAACGCCCGTTACCATGGAAACGGCACGCAATATGAAAGTAAAAGAATTACTTACAGCCGACCGTTCCCGCAGTGCCGCTGGGAAAACTCACCACATTACAGGCATGGCAGCCTCTGCTGTAGCACGGTGTAATTCCTGTAAAGACTGATTGAAGTTTATCAGAGCACAAGTCACATGACTTGGGCAGCTGGGAAATTGACAAAATGTCTAGCCCCATGTCAGATTAAAAAAAAAAAATCTAAAAAGATGTTTGCTATTTTGAGAAATGGATTTCAGTGCAGAATTCTTCTGGAACAGCACTATTAAATGAGACATTTTGAAAAAAAAATGTTTTCCCCTGACCGGATCCCTTTAATGAATGGCCCTGCGAGCCATTTGCACTTGCCGCGTTATTCAATGTGGGAGACTTGTATAGATGCTGGTGCGTTCTAGGCTATTGGAAACAAGCAATCGATTACTATTGAGCCCATACATATATCTTTATATTGACTGGACAAGTGGGTCCATACTGTATCCCGCTGCAGCTACTTCATTTCGAACACTGCCCAGAGCTCATCTGTGAACCACGATTTTCGGCTCGTGTGTGGAGTGTCCCGGCATTTGTCTTGCCGATCGGACAGGTTAAAATATTTTGTTTGGCTGCCGAAGATATCGCTACATTTATTGCTGATCTGATGATCTTCAGTGGGAGACTGTCACCAGCTTTTGTTAGACTTCCGTACGATAACTGTAGGGGCAGAACACCGTCTGATCTGTTCTTTTACTACTTCATTTAATCTGAAGGTTAGTGGCAGGTCGGGAGATGGGGATGTCTGATTGTACATTGATTGGTACGATCGGTTCTTTGTGTCTATGGCCAGCTTTAAGTCGGTACTAGCCATGACATTCATTTTGTCTGATTGCTATCATATGCATTTGAAATATACAAACTTCCCCCAATTGACAGTGGGTATGCAGTCTGCTAATTACAGACTTTGGGGCAGATTCACTAAAGGGTGAAGTGGCCGTCGCTAGTGACATTTGGCCACAAATCACATCCGCAGGGACATTACCAATTCACTCCCTTGTGTTCTTCGTACCCTATCTCCAGGCGCCTTTGGTGAACGGTTGTAATGCTGCAAAATCATAAAGATGCGAATTTTACTGAACTCTTTCGCCAGTTTAATTTGCCACCTCGGACCTGGCGAACTGATAAAACGAAGCTGCATCTTCCCCAATCTGATGTCAGTGACAGCCTATCCTGCATGCCAGAAATGCATTCAAGTTGTAAAAAATGCTGGTGACTTTTCTCTTTTAAAGTGGGATTGCCTTTAGTCCAAGCTATTAAAGATTTATGTGTGAACAATTTTTGAATACTAATTTGATGGGCATATCATGTTTGGGTGGGCTCGTGTGTAGGGCATTAGAGGATCTCTTTTGTCTTTATTTTGGCTCATTGTACGTGTGTTTGAAAAAGTGGGCACTTCAAGCATTTGCACCAACATCACTAAAGATGTCCATATACGACTATTAGGTACCGGCCTATTCAAAGAGTGCTAGTGAAGCTTCACTAGGCAGAAATGAA
>CM044439.1:172387347-172398283 GCA_024363595.1 Xenopus borealis | reverse complement strand
GCATCTATAGGGTATATTACATGTGCTGTGGGGCATCTATAGGGTATATTACGTGTGCTGCGGGGTTGAGACAGTCATTATATATATATTTATGGCACAATATTAAGTGTGAGCTCCTCTGCACTCTGGTGCCAGTGAAATATTCACGTTCTTTACACAAAATAAAGTGCAGTTCAGGCTTCTGTATGAAAGTTCTCTAATAATTCCACTAATGGGGGGACACAATCCAGACAGTGACTGGGCCTCACCAATGGGCTCATTTTAATCACATTTTCATTTCTCTCCCCTAAATACAGATTATATATATATATTTTATAGGCCCAGAACATTCATTTTTCTATATACGTGTGGGAGCTGCCAGATCACATTGTTTTGTGTATAAAGTTCCATTGTTAATTTAATTGCTGACCCCTGTACTTTTCTTTAGTAGGAATCAGTGTGTTTGTGTATAATGGGGGGTAACGGCTCATACAGAGAGGGGACTGGGTGGGAACGAGGCGCAGGGGGGAGATCTGAGATCTTGTTGTGATCTGATCTGTCTGTGTATTGGGGCAACTATTCATCACACAATATAAATACCCCCTGCACTGACAACTGCCCCCGACTCATTCTATAACTGCCCCCACCCACTGCGCTTGCACTACAACTCCCAGCTGTGCCCCCATCACACCCCACACGTTGCCTGATTTATATGGACCCCAGTGCAGACAATCCCGCTGCAGCCTGTGCTGAATCCTGAGCAGCCACACAATGGGCTCAATGAGTTTCTTCCCTCCACTGAGGGGTTAAATCCTTGTGCCCAAGGGGAAGGGGGGGCTGAGCTATAATTACATGTTAAGGAGGGGCTCAATATGAACTACAATAGTGATATACACATATAGACTTTATTAGGAAATAATGGAAATTTCACTTTCTCTTTGGTCTCCTGCACTGAACAGCCAAAAAAAGATACAAAGTTTTAAAACTTAATTGGCTTTTGGCAGAGAGCCCAGAATACGTGGCAGCTGCACTTCAATACATTTGTAACAATTTATGATAAGAAAAGATAAGCAAAGAAACAATTGTATCAATTTAAAGATAAGCAAAGAAACAATTATAACAATTCAAGATCAGCAGATCTCAAGGGGAAACTGTACCTTGAAGTTTAAAGGGCAATTCGCCTTCATTAGCAAAACTGTAACAACACATAAAAATAAATATGTTCCAACTGTCAAAACCTGCCAAATTTTGTAAAATCAACATGGTAATTAGGGGGTGTGGCCACAAAATGGGTGTGGCAGGAGAATAAGTATTAAATATTAATAAGCCCCAGTGTTAATTCCCCCTCCCTGTCCGGTATGAGCCCAGGGGATAACGTCCAATCCTTGCAATGATACAACTGGGGGTCAGGACCACATACACAGCAGACGAGGGGTTAAGGACTGCAGGGAGGGGCTCAGCTCGGTGGGTGTGTCTTGTCCCTGACCCAATAGACTTGACTAAGAGAAATATCCCCAGATTAGACCTTTCCACAGAGCCTGCTGATTGGAGGATGAGCTGAAGGTGGGAGGAGTGTAGGGCCCAGCCCTATAAACAAGCTTCCCCTGTGTGTATTGTCTGGGGGAATATCCTGTATAAACCAACCTGGGGGGGAATTCCTGGCAGTTTGCAAGTGGCAGCTGTTTAGTCTCATATAAACATGGCAGCCGCCCAGGACTCACGTCTCTTATTAACACTTTGCCTTGTGGGGCCCCATTGTGCTGCAGGTGTAACTACCCCAGGATAGTGCATTGTGGGTAACAACCCCCTGGAGTCACATGACCTCCCAGTCAGGCTGGGGGATCAGTTTCACTTCTGCTCATTTCATAGAATTCTCCTTTATTAAATGTACTGGGGGCCAAACCTGCGCCTCTTTATTAAATGACAAAATCATCCGCAGACGGACCCCGGGGCCCCGACACTTTATCTGCTGGAAGAGCAGAAAGAACAATGATCAGCCGGGGGGAGTCACCAATTCTGGGGGTAACAAGGCCAGACATAGGGGGGCTAATGAAATGTAACATGTGGGGCCCCAGGTGGGTTTGTACAGAGCTGAATCCTGATTTATACACCTCAGCCTGTTATTTTGTGTCACACCTACAGAACACTGAGCCGTTCCCATAGTAACTAAACAGCTTTTCATTTTGTCATCGAGTGACATACAGAATATTTGTTACACGGGGGTCATTCTGATGTGATGGGAAAAGCCTCTGTGTTTCCTATAAAGCCTGCAGCCTTGTGACTTCTAATATCCTTATCATTTACAGTAGGGGGTACATTATCCCTTATAATACATGAGTGATACTCAGAGTTCCCTGTATAACTCAGCCTGCAGCCTTGTGCCTTTATATGGTCACACCCCTCAGTGACTTCTAATATCCTTATCATTTACAGTAGGGGGTACATTATCCCTTATAATACATGAGTGATACTCAGAGTTCCCCCTGTATAACTCAGCCTGCAACCTTGTGCCTTTATATGGTCACACCCCTCAGTGACTTCTAATATCCTTATCATTTACAGTAGGGGGTACATTGTGTGTAATTTACAGTATATTCTCCCCAGCCTTTCTGTAATGTCACATAGTAGTTCATCTTCAGCTACAATTTCCCCAGCGAGTTATTGTAGTCGCAGCAGGAGAGAGAGTTGGTTGGGGGGGGAGGATCTATTTTAGTTTAATGACTTTCACGTTTCCCATAAAGAAGAATCTCTTTGTAGTTTCCCAGGATTTTCACTGGAGGATTTTTGGTCGCCAGAAACCCAGGACACAATATTTTCCCAGTGAAACGTAAATGTATTTTATTAGGGATGAAGAGATTACATTGCTGGGCTCATCGGGGGCTGAATACAACACGGGGGGGTTATGTATTTCCATTGTGAGAGTCACGTGGGGGTCGCTGACTTCATCCAACTGGCTGGGTGATTAAAGGACAAGTAACGGATCTCGAGTTGTTAAATGTATACACAATGATTTGTCCAGCTGGGAGACTGGTGATTCCCCCCCCATCCCTAATATAGAGCCCAGCCCGTAGCAAATATACATCCCACATTCACATCAGTGATATTTCAGTTGTTCCTGGTCACATATTGGAAGGCTTAGTGTCTATGGGAAGTTTCCTGAAAATCAGTCTAAGTTCCCCCTCTCATGACCAACCCTCTTCTATTTAACTTTGGCTACTGACTCGTGTGCCTCCTCTGGGACAAATGGACAGAGACAGGGGCCACACCGGTTACAGCTGCCATTTTATTGTTCTGCCCATTTATATAAAGTTCCTGAACAACCAGAAGAGCAGGAAGTGAAGAGTATGGAAGGAAGTGGAAATAGGTCAGGAAGAGAAGAATAGAAAAGGAAGTGAAGAGTAAGACAGGAAGAAAAGAGTAGGTCAGGGAGTGAAGAGTAGAAAGTGAATAGTAAGGCAGCTAGTGAAGAGTAGGACAGGAAGAGAAGAGTAAGACAGGAAGAGAAGAGTAGGTAGGGTTGCCACCTTTCCCTGTGGCTGAAGCCGGACAGAGGGGCGGGCCCGTGACGTCGGTGGGCAGGCCCATGATGTCACGGGGCGGAGCTATGATGACGTGATCGCAGAGTCAATCAAGCTAATCCCGCCCGGTTTTCCTTATTTGGAAAACCTGCAGGAAGCATTGACCCGGGCAGCCCTTCAAAATACCGGGCTGTCCGGGTCAAAACCGGACAGGTGGCAACCCTAAGAGTAGGTCAGGGAGTGAAGAGTAGGACAGGAAGTGAAGAGTAGGGCAGGGAGTGAAGAGTAGGACAGGAAGTGAAGAGTAGGGCAGGGAGTGGAGAGTAAGACAATAAGTGGAGTAGGACAGGAAAAGAAGAGTAGAAAAGGAAGTGAAGAGTACGGCAGGAAGAGAAGAGTAGGGCAGGGAGTGCAGAGTAGGACAATGAGTGGAGTAGGACAGGAAGAGAAGAGTAGGGTAGGGAGTGGAGAGTAAGGCAATAGGTTGAGTAGGACAGGAAGAGAAGAGTAGGGTAGGGAGTCGAGAGTAAGACAATAGGTTGAGTAGGACAGGAAGAGAAGAGTAGGGTAGGGAGTGGAGAGTAAGACAATAGGTTGAGTAGGACAGGAAGAGAAGAGTAGTGCCATCTTGAGACAAGAAAGGGCCCCTATGCCTTCTATTAGCCCATCCAGGATGTCTATAGTAACTTGCTCTTCATGTTTGTGCCCATCACTGTTCCCATGATGCCTCTGCAAGTCACTGGCCCTGTTGTTTGGCTGCACCCACACAATGAGAGACATCCATTTGGCCCATATCACAGGGTGTAGACTAGAGAGGACACGAGTGGATAAAATGGCTCCTGTAATGATTCCCCACATGACCAGGCTTTGCCCCAGACTGAGTGGCACATTCCCACAGATATAACATTTTTATGAGGCAGATTCCTAATTGTTTGCAGTTCGTGGGTCGGGGTCTCGCCGAGGGGCAGCTTGAAACCATTACACAGATGTGAGTTAATGTTTGAAGGATTTTATCCTCCTACCAAAGTATCATAAACTGGCGTTGGTTCTGTGCCAGGGAGGGAGTCACGGAGCAGAACAATGACATGGCACCGTGCCCAGGCTCCACTTCCCTGTTTTGCTGCTCCGTTACCTGCTGGGAACCAGGGCAAATCTTTTACTGGTTATTTGCTCCACCCGACTGGATGCGAAACGTCTCTTTATGGGTCTCCCATCACCTTCACTTCTTTTCTGCCATTGCCCCCCTCCCCCAGAGACCCCATTATAAAGTCGTTCTCAGAGAGACTCCACCAGTGCTCAATCTACAGCCCAGTATTTTTATTAAATATCCCATTAAGCACAACACTCGCCCCAAGAACTCTGCAATTACTGACCTCCATGGAGCAGTCCCTAATTCTTCCCCTCACTCTGAGCAAACCCAAAAAATAGGCCATGAACTGAAACCCCATGATGTTGCCCCTTTTCCCCAACCTTGGGGGGATATTCCTTCCATATGGCCAATGATTTGTACACAATATACTTTAAGGAACACTCTCTCCTCCCCAAGGCCCCTCTGATGTTGGAAATATGTCAATTCTGCCCGAATTTCCCTCTAAATGACCAACAAGTTGGCCTTACAGGGATAATTAGGGGAAGAATATGATTCTTCTCAAATTGAACCTTAAATGACTTTCCGAGTTTCTCTAGTCAAGGTCACCATAGGAAACCTCTGCCCTAGAGAATGTACCATGTGACAACTACAAAGCTAATAGCAGCCTGTTTCTTGAGTACACATGGATGGACCAGACTAGAAATGCCCTGTGAGAAACTGATGGAAAACAGATAATAACGTTGGCCCCAACTCACTGCCCAGTCAATACACCGGGACGCGCCCTTCTCCTGTACTATCAGGTTTCCAGCAGACTCTGTGCATTTCCCATGAGCACGGCCTGTGAATAGCAGTGTTAGGTTGCAGTGTGACCAATGGGGGCCTATAAGTCACTCATTGCGCTGGGACAAGCCTGTTAGTTCTAATCCTACAACAAAGCTGCGGTGGGATCTGCTCGCTGGGAGCAAGAGGGGGATTACGGGAGAAGAAGTAGAGATGTCAGTTGGGTTCATTGGTACTTTGTGGAGGAACAGTTACAGGAGCAGAGAATACACCAGGGCAGCCAAAAAAAAGTGGACAGAATAATTCACTCACTAAAATATTATTCAGAGCATTTTCAGAAACGTCGGGATTTCACACAAGAAATAGGTCATTTTTGCACCTTGAAATATTGGCCCCTCTCCAGGGCCACATTAGTAATAAAGGCCATTGTGTATGACAAACAAGATCCAAGGCTTCTCTTTGCCGCACTCCTTGTTGGGTTTCAGTGCCACATGCCCACCAATTACATTGCGACTCAATTCACTCGTTATGTTGGGATTCAGCAATTTCTGCCTTGAGAGTCTGTTGGGATTCAAACCCATCTTCCTCCTGTTATTTAGGAATTCAGAGGCCTACCCATTATTTTAGGAATCGGTAATTTATACCCACCCATTATATTGTCATTCAGTTCATGGTGCTTGCTAGTTAAGTTGGGGTTTATTGGGATTTAATGCCTTCTCCAATCCAACTCATTATATTGATATACAGTTCCTTCAGCATCCCCATTACTACAGAAATCAGTGCCTTGTACCTGCCCATTATATTGGGAATCATTGATTTCTGATCAACCAGCAAATTGGGATTTGGTGCCTTCCGCCTGCCCGGTATATCGGGATTCAGTGCCTTGTGCATGCCTATTATGTTGGAATTAATTGGCCACATCCTACACATTAGTTTGGAATTTGGCACCTTCGGTTGTCAGGAAATACTGGGAATCAAACCCATGGCTTGTTGAACTATACCTGCACTATTCTTTTGTGCCACTGGGGCCTCCTAGAGTCAGTGTGGGTTGTTGTCCTGATGGACTTATCCGTCCTCTCTCTTTTCTCTCTCTCTTGCCCCACCTTCCTTGTTTACTTCATCTGTTCTCAATTAATTGAACCCCATTTATAAGCCTATTATTGAGCTCCCTAGCCAGATCTAGTCTGAGGCCGCATTGTATCTTTGCCTCGTTCCAAGTCTTTGAGTCCTCTAGGGATTTGGTGCCTTCTTCCAGCCCATTAGTTTGGGATTCAGTGCCAATGTCCTACCCATTAGTTTAGAAGTCGGTGCATGGGCATTGCACCCATTGACTGTACAGAGTCGGTGTTGGAATGGTATCATACATTTATTGGATTATTTTGTTGGAGGGCGTCGGCCAATCTAGGTCTAATCTGTAAGTGCTCAGCCTACATGGAGATAGTACCTGAACATCACATGGACAATGAAGTTTTGGTGGGAACCTGGCGTTCAAGCATGAATGGATTAGCTTATTAATATCATCTCCAGTGCTATAGGGGCCCGACACAGCTTGAGCCTCACAGTGTCCCGGGCCTCTCGTTCATGGACGGGATGAATAAATTAAATAGAAGCAGCAGTGTCTGTTCAACATTACAAAAGCCTCACCAGTCACACAAAGTCACTCACTCATTGTGATTCACACACTCACACTCACTAACTCTGGTGCGTGTTTCATAAACACACAGTTTGTCTCTCTCAAGCTTCTTCATGGGCATGGTAGCAGCTGGCCCAATCACAATGCAAGATGTCATACTGAGAACCCAACATGCACTAACAAAGGTATAATGTCTGTGCCCTTATGTCCGAGCCAGGGTCTCCCTCGTTGGCTCCACCGTGTTCACGTCACATCGCTGCTGGATGGAGAAGATGGCAGTTGGGATGGTTGCTCAGAAGTACATGGGGATTTTGGAAGTCACTGAGGGAGAGAAGAAGAAGAGCATGATCAGGGCATGAGTGTTGCGTCTCTAACCACCATTGCTGGAAACTAGACCCTTATCACTGACCTCTCCAACCTGCTTGTGCAACATGTGCTTCAGTGCTGGAGAAAATGTATGTCCTTACACATCACAGATGTTCTAGGCCATTTCATTTATTTATGATACAGGTGGCATTGCCAACATCTGAAGAGCAGGTGCAATGGAAATGGTTAAACCAGGGATCCCCAACCTTTTTTTTACCCATGAACTATATTCTAATGTAAAAAACTTTGGGGAGCAACAAAAGAATGCAACAAGTTCCTGGGGTGCCAAATAAGAGCTATGATTAACCATCTGGTAGCACCTATGTTGACTGGCAGAATGTAGGGGACTGTTTAGCAGGACACCCGGTTTTTATGCCAAAACTTGCCTCCAAGTCAGTAATTGAAAAATAAGCACCTGCTTAGAGCCCACTGGGAGCAACATCCAAGGGGAAAAGGAGCAACATGTTGTTGGTTGGGAATCACTGGGATTCACTTGATTCCTAGTAACCTGTCCAGCCTGCCACCCACAAGAAAAGTGTTGAGCTGGCCAAAACCTGCCTGATCCAAGGGTTCTAGACTTGCCCACTCAACACTATCAGTGAGTCTTTGGAACTGCCTGATGGATATCCTGGAATAGTCTTGATGGCTTGAAAATGTTTTGGAATTGACAAATGCCTCGCCTGTCCTTAAAAACCCCCAAGAAATCAGCAGATACATTGATTCTGCTTTGAGACATCAACTTCCTTACCTTCCACCATAGGTCTGTCTTTATTGTGCCCAACCCTACATTCAAAATGTAAAAGAGATTAAAGGGGAGATACACAAGCAGAAAATGTTCATATAAGTTGCCATACAAGCACTGCAATAGTTGCGTATCTCTGTGTCACCAAAACTTGCCTCCAAGTCAGAAATGTATAAATCAGTCACTTCAAGTCCACTGGAAACAACATGATAGGGGCTGGTGAACATGTTAAATGGTATTTTGTCAGCCTGTGTTTAGCCGCTTTAATACCTATAAAGTTCTAATATTCCCTGTATCACTTCCTGCCATAAGTCTCCTTGGGCTATTCTTGCTGAGAAACTCTGATCCAGTTTAATGAGATATTTCTCTCTTACTGGCTCCTTGAAAAACATATCTGCTAATGGCTCCTTGAAGAACATCTCTGTTAGTGGCTCACTGAAGAACATCTCTGTTAGTAGCTCAATGAAGAACATCTCTTTTACTGGCTCCTTGAAGAACACCTATTTTACTGGCTCCATGAAGAACATCTCTGTTACTGGCTCCATGAAGAACATCTGTTACTGGCTCCATGAAGAACATCTCTGTTACTGGCTCCATGAAGAACATATCTGTTACTGGCTCCACGAAGAACATATATTTTACTGGCTGCAGGTCTGTGTCTCGTTTAGTTCCCACCACATTTTACTCACTCTTTGATCCAGAACAAGTTACAGAGCCAGACTCCCATAGTCTATGGGCTAACTAGATCAGTCATTAGACCATTTGCACCCCTTTGAACAGTTGTCAAACTAGTCCCAGCATCCTCTCAACTGGTTTGAGTGCCAGAAATGGAATGTAGATCTGCCACCTGGACATGTCTGGGCAATACTGAAACGGGATTCCTTATACACCTCCTGTAGATCTAACCCCCAACAATCCAGGTGTCATTTCATATAAACAAATCACTGTAACCATTAGTTAAGAGGTGTTAGTGCCACTATATATGTAATGGGTCACAATATGTTGGGAGTTATTAAAGCAGTGGGGGGCCACAGCGTTGTATACAGATAAAGCAAACTGGTTGAGAATGATGGGAGATGAATTATGAATGGACGTTGATGCTCTGCACGTATGTTGATGCTCTGCACGTATGTTGATGAGCAATAAACACTAGATCTGCTGTTGCATTTATTTAGGTGACCCTATCCTGCTCTGGTGTCGTAACCTGTAGTGCACAGAGCAAATGATGGAGTTACTGTACAGGATTTCACCCCCCTAACATGATGAATGGGGGATGTTTCCATGATGCACAGCTGGAGGTATTTACTCATCACAACAAAGAGGCAGAGCTCTTTCATCTCCAGTTACAAATACTAAGCACATGGCTCCAGCGGGTCCCCCGGACTCTGTGCACCATACATGTGCTGTGAGCATGGCACCACTCTTGGCTATGATTTAATGTTAGCCAGCCATGTGGGGCAAAGCAGAAACAGCCCTGGTATCCTGTGTATCCAGTGGTGGGAGGAGATGTAAATGCTTTACAGTACTGCCACACCATAAATATACAATCTAAGTGCCAACGTATGGTTCTTGGTTGGTTTCTGGGGAACAACTCTAGAAGAACAAGAAATCTGCCCAAAAAGCCCCCTGCTTGTGCCTCACTCTGCTTCTCTGCAAAGTCACCAGGTCCAATGTTCTATTCTCAACATCCTTCTCTGCACCAAGTTCCTCCAATAGGAGATAAATGAAGGGCCTGATGTCTTCTAACCGGCCAGAAGCAGGAGATGGAGATGGGTCATTGTGGTTAGAGATAAGGAATATTCTGAGATTCCAAGTATGAATGAGATACAAACCCCATGAATTGATTGAATCACTGATTGTTATAACTTATGTTCCGTCCATGGTATGGGGACAGTTGGTAGAGATCAATGAAGTATTTCAAGGGGGGGGCAGTGCAAGTGGCACCGGACAAATACAGAATTAGTGGATGAGGGACATTGCTTAATAGATATGGTTATTCTTACCACGATCTTTCCCATTTTGGATCTTTTCTTCCTCGTCATCCCCACCTTCCTCCGCTGGAACAGAATGAAAAGGCGGATATGGATGAATGTTCTGCCTCCCCGGGGCGGATTCTGGTGCAAGGGGCAATTAGCAGCACATACCTGAGTGCAGTTCCTTTACCAGCGAGGACATTGTGTTAGTGATGGAGTCGGCCGCTACCAATAAATCATTTCGGAGGTTCCTCCTGGTACCTAAGGAACACACGGGCGAGTATGTGATTATGTAACTGTATGTACATGTGATACCACTCAGTGACCCCGAAGCCTCGCACAAAATAGATATGCCACACATCACACAGTGCCCACCAGTGCCAGGGCAGATACTAGACACTGATTGGCCCTTTCTTGATCCAATAGGCAGCCCTGGTTCTGTCAGGAGGCAGTGTTAGAGCACTCACCGTGTGCGAATGCCTCCTGTACTTCTCCCAAGTTGGCCAGGGCATCCTGAGGTCCATGCGTGGGGGTGGAGCCAGCTGAGGTGGATCTGACGGGCATGGGCATGGGCCGATTGGCACCGTGACTTGGGGAAGAGTGAGGAGATCCAGTGGCTTGTGCCTGGGAAGCAAGAACATTGATTGTGAGTAGATATTGCTGCACTGAGTAGAACATGCTGGGAATGGGGGGCATCAGTACACCCACAGCAACCTGAACAACCAATGCAGTGAGGGGCCCATCCCAGCGGAGGGTGAGGGTCTCTACACAATTAAGTGTTGCTTCATAAATATATAAGTCTGAAGGTCAGTTAGGGGGAGATTTGGGGTGAGTGTTTATTTGTACCCTGGGTAC
>CM044439.1:172352487-172372099 GCA_024363595.1 Xenopus borealis | reverse complement strand
AATATATAAGGGGGATATGATCACTATATATAAATATATAAGGGACAGTAATGAAATAGAAAAAGCACAGAGAAGAGCAACTAAGCTGATAAAGGGAATGAAAAAGATCAGTTATGATGAAAGGCTGGCCAAGTTGGGTTTGGTCACTCTATATAAAGATCAGGAAGGAATTAGCCATTTTACCAACTGGTGTGTGGACTGGCTATTTGGAGCATTTGCTATGACTTTCTCTGTATAAAAAGGGAAATATAAAGGTGGACCTTACTATAATTTGTGAAGCAACTAGCTACTGTAGGCAACAGGGTTTATTTATAGAATTTAAGTACAATCTATATGAAAAGAATTCCCAAGATGCAAAAGGCACGTGTATTTAGGATGTGGAGAGATTCGAGCCCAGTTCAGTGATCACATTCAGCAAAAGCACTGTCCTTGGCTCCAGAAATTCTGGCAGCAATGACATAGAGAACAAAGGAAAAGTTTCCCACTGGTTCAATTTTGATAGGGCTAAAGGCTATCATATCTCTCTCTATGGTGGGACAACTAGAGGTGAAATATCTCAAGGTTTCTGATCAATAAAGATCTAATGAACAGAGACTGGGTGATGGTTATGGCTCATACAAATGACACATAGAGCAGGGGAAGACGTTCTCTTGTTGATAGAGAGAGAGAGTAGTGATAGCCTTGAACCCTCTCTCTGGTGGGACAACTAGAGGTGAAATATCTCAAGTTCTCAAGAAGGTTTCTGATGAATGAGGATCTAATGAGCAGAGACCGGGTGATCGTTCAAGCTCATACAAATGACAAATAGAGCAGGGGAAGAGGTTCTCAAGAGTTTAATGTTGATAGGGCTCAAGGTCATCACATCTCAGGTGATGTAACCATCACCCGGTCTCTCTATGAGCAGAGACCGGATGATGGTTACAGCTCATACAAATGACACAGAGAACAAAGGAAAAGGTTCCCAAGGGTTCAATGTTGATAGGACTCAAGGCTATCATTTCTCTCTCTCTCTATGGTGGGACAACTATAGTTTAAATATCTCAAGTTCTCAAGAAGGTTTCTGATCAATAAAGATCTAATGAGCAGAGACTGGGTGATGGTTACATACAAATGACAAACGTGTGAAGCCACTTTCTGTGAGTAACAGGATGGGATTGGAAAATGTGAAGTAGGAATTTGCTCTTCATTCACCAACCAACAAGCTCCCTTCCCTATGGAAGTGGTGAGATTGAACGTTCTACATTTTGGCACTGTTCGACGGCTGTTCCATGATCACTGATGAAGTTCAGCTTGAGCAGGAGGGACACATTGCTTTCGAAATTGACAATGTCCCACCAAGAAATGGATAAGGACCAATTTAATAAGGCCCTTCTCCATGCTTGTTCTATCACTGAAGATGCGCTGGTCTACTAGTAATGCACAGGCTGCAGCACTTCCTCCCAGAAGGTATTGTTGGTGACGTCATTTCAGAAGTCCATTCGGGTACACAATTCTCTTCTCATCCCAGGCCCAAGTTCACTAGTGAACCATTTTTTCCTGCACCAAAACATTGGCCAATCATAATACATGGTCCCATTTTGGAGCGGTCTTATGAATAAGATATTGCTCTGGGCAGAACCAATAAGCTGCTGAGATACAAGTCAATGACCAATCAATACTATATTTCACCTTAAACCTTTTTTAAAATGCCCCGCCCCCTTAGAAATGGTAGAATCGTCTGTGATCTGTTAGTTGAAAGAATTCCGTGAGATGTCACTTTGCTGAGAAGATATTACTTTGCTGTGTAGGATACAGAATCATGGCGGCAGTAAGAATGATGGATCACTTCACCGTGCTGCCCTGGTCTCTATAGAAATGCCAGTTTTAGAGACAAATTGGGACATTTCCAGCACGCGCAGGCCTGGGTGTCCACTGCTGGATCAGCCCAATGTCAGGTCTTTTCTTAATCTTCTGCATCAGAAACATATTGAAGAAATGGATGTATTTTGGTTCTTGATCTTTGTAAAAGAATGGGCATGAAGGGGCCTCCGTTTCCGTTTTATGTGCAGCTAAATTCTGACTCTGAACAGTCCTGGGGCTGGGCATTATACTGGGCTTGTTCTGGGGACTTAGTGTGAGAGTTGGGAAGGGCAATAGGAGCAGACTGGGGAGGGCTTGGAGCTGGACGAGGGATGGAGTGGCAGGAGAAAACCAACACATTGATGACTTTCTGCTGATGTCTCCATAAAGGAACTGAGTGTTAATATTCCCGCACAGTTTAGGGTGAGCTTTCCAGGCCCAGGGGTACTCAAGACCCGGGTGTGAAGACCATCTTGTCAGAACTGGTGATTTGCTTATTTGCTTTCTGAAATATTTCTGAAGGCCCAACCTGATGGCCCATTTAGATGCAATTTAAGACCAAACTTCTGGAATTATAACAAGGTCACTAACAGGGAAATAGTATCATATTTGTAACCTTATAATAAGATTAAGGGGGATTTGACCAAACGTGGGACCTAAACTGTCTGAAAAACACTGGTGTAGGTAACAGCATTGGACTAGACTGACAGACTACCAGAGGGATCTCCCAGTGCTCCTCATAGAATACAATTCCAATTGGCCCTTTATTTCCTCAATATTAACCTATTAGTGAGTGAGTGAGCCCTTTGTATCCGGTTCTGTAAGGTGCCCCAGGAGGGTCAGTCTAACAGTTATAGGCAAACTTTAAGCCAAGCAATATTATCTCATTCACAGAAAAAAAGCAGTGTAGTTTATGGCCTGGCTAATACCCCCCGATAGAACTGGAGGTGAATTGTGCAGATATTTCAGGGTATAGGTTACCTTTAGCAGCTTCATAAGTCCTTCCAGCTGAACCATAAGCTCTCGCCGGCTCTCCTGCAGAGCAGACATCCTTTGCTCCAGCTCGTCCTTCCGTTGCCTAATCAAATAAAAGGAGACCTCAGAACCCCCCATATTTACAGGCCTGTGGTCTATACAGAGAACGAGAGGAAACAACACAGGGATCTCCCCTCCAGCCAAAAGACGGAAACCATACAGCGAAGGCCCTGCCCATTTACAGTAAAGAAATCAGCACATTGGCAGAAATCTGACTTACAGGAACCAGCGGATAAAAAGATCAGTCCATATTGATCCATTTCTTTTTCCTGCCAACAATGTTCTCATATGGATCATCTTCCGCCCCTCGTTGGCTCCCTGTCCTATTGGATTTTCCATGTTAGTGTTTGATCAGTTTATATTCCCACCCCTGGATAATGTAAAGGGCCAAATAGTGGCCTTGTAACTGGACTGTAAGCTCTTTTGCACAGGAGTCTCCTTCCTACTTCTGGGCTCTTGGCCCTTAAACTAAGGTATAACTTTAGGATATTTAGTATCTAATCAGAGTTTCCTCCCCAGGACAATGAGCTCCACTGTATATAATCTCTGCTTGAGACACAGACAGTATAAGGTGAAGGAGAGGGGTCCTTGCAGTTGCACAGGTATCAACTGGGCCTGGGCTATAAACTGGGACCAGGGGCAAAGGAAGACACAGTTTCACAGGGAACAGATGTGTGTGACCCAACAATGTGGGACTGAAAGTCAAGCCCAGGATGGTGGCAGATTTGTCCTATTAGGAGTCAGCAGGAGGAGTCACCTCTAACCACACAAATATAATATGGAATGAAGCGTCCCAGAAAGATCCAGCTCATCTGCTCAGCGGCTGGTACCAGAGTTGTATATGGGATTCCTAACAGGAGTTGCAGCCCCTAAAAGAAACCTAACATAGCAACACCCCATGCCATTTAATGTGTCAGCTTTAATAAAGCCAGAATGGTTCACATTGGGGCTGTTCCTTCCTTGTTTATGCTGGAAATGGCTCATTCTGGGTAAAATATAATTACTGATTTTTAGCTGCTGAGGGCACCAAGGTTCCTGATGCAACGACAAAGAGACTGATCTGTTGGGGACCAATATAAATAGAGACAGGATCCCTGTAAGGTGGGACTTGGTAGCCTTGTGGCTTTTATCATCCTCACCTGTCGTAAAAATAACTCTTTCTGAATAACCTGATCCCAATGGAACATTTGGTTCACTGAAAGCAGAGCTGAGAATCAGGACGTCAACTGCCAATTGCAGCTAAATTGCCGCCCTCCCATCACTTATAGGCCATTAAAGTTGAATTAAGAAGTCTGCCTTTGTGTCAGGCCTGTTGACCTTCTAAATGGGGTTTTTATGTGAGGGTTTATGGAGAGCTTAGCTGCCTTCTGCCTGAATTATGCACGCCTTTCTTCTTCTCTGATTTCCCAGGAATGCGCTGTCAAAGCAAATACATGGGACTCTCATTAATACGTTACGGCCATGTTTAATTAATGGAAATCTGCTCCTCACAAGCCGCCTTCCCTGAAAGACTAGAAGGAGGGGGCGCTTGGGGCAACCAGCCTGGGTGCCATATATGAAATATTGCTGGGATTAACCTTGATGTATGCTCAACAGATCAAAGGAACAAATTATAAAGGGAGGAGTGATGTTCTAGCAAACCACAGCCATGTGAAATAATAATGGAGGCTACCAGTGCAGGACTGTTGCATGCATGAGATTCCCAGTTCTCCCAACCTAAGGCCGCTATAAAAAAACACACATAGGTTTCTAGAATGGCGGTCTCCAAACTTTTTTACCCATGAGCCACATTCGATTGTAAAAAATGTTGGAGAGCAATAAAAGCATGCAAAAGGTTCTTAGGGGCAACTCCAAGCCAGGAATCGAAAAATAAGCACCTGCTTTTAGGCCACTGGGAGAAATATCCAAGGGGTTGAAGAGTAACATGTTACCGGTGAGCCACTGGTTGGGGATCACTGGTTTAGAAACACAGGAAAAGAAATGTACTCACCTCAGAAGCCGTAGCTCTGCCAGAAGAGTTGGGTTCTGTTGGGCCTTCTCTGGTGTTGGCTGGGAGGCTTGTTCATGCTCTAACCTTAGGCGCTGGATCTCTTGCAGTATTTCCCTATAAGAGTCACAAGCACATGAAGTTCTGACTGGGAATACAACAAACATAATATATTATAGTGGTCTTGCCACCATTTGGCCTACCCAAGGAATTACTTTCATACAGTCTGCCCAAATCCCAGCAGTGCATCCATACTGTGGTTACCATCTGGCCAAACCAAAGTTTCAAGGATTTCAGACCAAAGGACTCACCTGTTCTTGTTCTCCAGCTCGGCGATGAGTTGCCGCTGTTGCTTATTTGCATCGAAGTTAAAGCTGAGCTCAGTTGGAGGACGTGGCTAGGAAAGAAACCAGGAGGCTTGTTTAGTAACATGACTGTAAGCTCCACAAACTTTTTTCAAGGCTCCATGCACTCGCTGTTAAACAAATGTCTGGGTAAGCATGTGTCTATTGATCTTATGTTTCCCATTGGGTCTTTACACTTGGGGAAGGAGATCAGTGATGGACACAACAAATGAACTTGCTCAATGTTTGTTGTATTCAAAATTAATCTTCTTTCCGGTCAAGTTCAATAGGGGACATGCCAGCCAAGTCTACTAAGAAGTACTAAGGTGTCCATAAAAACTTCACAAGTGACTGATCAGTTCTTATCTGGAAGTCTTACCAGATCTAAAATACCTGTGGGGCTAATACAGGTACTACTGTACATAACTCAGGAACTGCTGCTGGATAACCATTTTCTCGAACCTTGTACAATGCTGTTGGGTTCTGGATCACACGTTGGACAGCAATGAAGGGCCTAAACCTAAATGTATGAAAACCTTTGGTCTTCTTCAAAGAGGGTGCGGTAAGGCTGCAAATAATTCTCTCAGGAACTTGTAGTTAGGGATTTAGCTCACCGAATTCCCAGCTTCTGCTGCTAACCGTGCTGCATATCTTGCAATCAACCGATGTTCTTCATCTAGTCGACTGGGACTGTCCAACACACTGCAACGACAAAGGTACAACATAACCTCACAAGGTTGGGACACTGCTGTTAGTTAAGGAAGATCCTACAGATCTGTAAAGTCTTATATCTGTAAAGTCTGTGCTAATCTACATGGTAAGGTGGGTGGGATCCCTATGGACTCACAAGAGATGCCATACAAACAGTGCTGGGAGATGGAAGGTCATAGACTCAACTGTCATGGACATTATCCATCTTAACACACTGGAGAAGATGTTGCCACTTTAAGTTCAAAGCAGAAAGACATTTGCATCCAACTGAGCAGGAGATATCCAGACAAATACACGAGGTAATGATACTGCAGCAGTGACCAATAGTCAGACTGGAGGAGATGTGGGTCATGATTTGGTTAGAGGAGATAATCTACAAAGTATGACATGTAACCACCCCTGTAGTATATCGTAGCCGGTTCCAAGTCACAGAGGCTACATAGGAAAGACACCAGACAAACATGCCCTGTGGTACCAAGAAACTTCAGCTCTGACAAAGCTGCCCCCTACCCACAGCCCCCTGATACCCAAAGTGCCCACACTGTTCTTCCCTTCCATAGACAGTAATTGCACCAAGAGCAGTGACACTTTTCCTTTAAAGGAAAGCAGTAAGATACAAATATAAGGATGGCACGGCCAATAGACGGAGCAGCTGCCAATGCTTTTGATGTACATGGGTTTAGTACCAGGCTAGAGCAGAAATTCAATATACATGCCAGTTATAACCATAGTGATATTGCATGCTCTCAGCTTCATCTAGTCATTTCTCTATGTAATTACCCCATATAGCAGCAGTCTGCATAGACCAGAACCATACGAGCCTTGTTACAGCACTGCTGCTATATTCTTTCCTTCTTACAACTGCCAATCTGATGCTCCGCATAAACACTTATATAGACCCAGGTCTTGTTCTTAGGAGGCAAATAGGCTGTGAGTTACTGCAGTGACAAATAAACTACAGATGTACTGTCCCATGAGCCAACCCTTGTGGTGCCAATAACAATTACTGTATGTCCCACTTCTTCTGTCTTCCTGCACAGCTCTTCTCCCTGTCTGTGGCTTCCTCGGAGCATCACTACCTGCACTAAATGTCACCTGCACTAAATGTCACCTGCACTAAATGTCACCTGCACTCTCATATCTGACTCCAGAACATCCTATGACTGGGAGCCAAACATTGGATCTAAAATGAGATAAAACAAGAGCATTTCCAACAAGCTCATGAGGTTTCTATATATCTGTAACCTTGTTATGAGCTAAGGGGGCCCAGTCTGAAGGTCAGTTAGGGGGAGATTTGGGGTGAGTGTTTATTTGTACCCTGGGTACCCCTGGAACTATAGTGACCCCCCAATGTTTCTATATATCTGTAACCTTGTTATGAGCTAAGGGGGCCCAGTCTGAAGGTCAGTTAGGGGGAGATTTGGGGTGAGTGCTTATTTGTACCCTGGGTACCCCTGGAACTATAGTGACACCCCAATGTTTCTATATATCTGTAACCTTGTTATGAGCTAAGGGGGCTCAGTCTTCAGGCCAGTTAGGGGGGGATTTGGGGTGAGTTATAGATGACAGACCTATAAACCCTATAAATAATATATGCCTTGGGCAGAAAACAAGAGTAAAACCTACATTTATAGGGGTGTGAGGGAGAAAGGGGGGTGCACAGATGAGCCCAGTGAATTAATCTGTGGCAGCTAAAGCCTCATTTACATTTCACATGTATCAGAGAGGGAAGACAAATTGGCAGCAAATAAGTAAATTGGACAATGTTTTTCAATATTTATCAGTCTAGCACAGACGTGGCTAATAAGTCATCTGAAAGCCGCAGTGAGCGAGAGAATTTCCTGCTCCCTATTAAATTGCAATCTATGGCATGTCATTGCTGATTGATGGCACCGAGGCCTCAGTCCGTATTCTGCTCCCTACAGCGCATGAAGGGTTACAGTACACGCCGAGCATAATAAACATGATGCCATGACAGGGCCACCAGACCGGGACTGAGACAGGGAGCAGTCCATAGTGTTGCAATGCAGGGAGAACTTAATTTGGGCACTAAAATGGATGCAAAGTTGTGTTAATATCTATGCCATACACTCAATCGTGTGAGTAGGACTGAACTGTAAGCAAATGAGAAACAATAACACAGATGAAAGGCATAGGGAATGAGTAGGGCTGGGATGAAAGGCATAGGGAATGTGTAGGGCTGGGATGAAAGGCATAGGGAATGTGTAGGGCTGGGATGAAAGGCATAGGAATTGAGTAGGACTGAGCTGTAAGAAAATAAGAAAGAATGACAGAGATGAACGTCACACAACTGAATAGGAGTTAAAATGTATAGGGAATTAATAAGGCCAAGATGAAAGGCATAGGAAATGAGTAGGGCCCAGGCTAAAACCACAGGGAATGAGTAGGGTCAACATGAAAAACATAGGAAATGAGTAGGGCCAAGTTGAAGCAGAGTAGGTGGTTCTTCACAGTGAGGACAGTGAGGTTGTGGAATGCACTGCCGGGTGATGTTGTGATGCTGATTCTGTTAATGACTATAAGAGGGGGATGATTTACAGGACAGACATAATACAAAGGCTATTGTCATACTAAACTCTACAGTTAGTATATGGTTATATATAATGTATGTGAGTGTATGGAGGGGTGTGTGTATATGCTGGGTTTTAATTTGGAGGGGTTGAACTTGATGGACTTTGTTTTTTTTCAACCCAATTTAACTATGTAACTATGAAAGACATAGGGAATGAGTAGGGCCAAGATGAAAGACATAGGGAATGAGTAGGGCCAAGATGAAAGGCATAGGGATTGAGATGGGCCGAGGAGACAGATGCCAGTAGATAGGGAAATATGGGTAATATTGAAAATAGGTTTGGTTTGTATTGAGCAGATTATTCTCAGTCTTAATTCTGTTATCTGATGGCTAATATGAGTTCTACTGACCCCCCCTCCATCCTCACTGCCGCCGCATTACTTTTAATTACAATAATTCCTTAGATAACAATAGGAATGTGAATTGAATTTAGCCTCTCTGGTTTTTGTTTGGGGAAATCAGAACGTCCTTGGAACTTAACTATCGGTGTAATATGTACGACATCTCTTCTCCTGCCATGTATCACCTCAGCATAAATAATCAGGACTCATTACCACGGAGAAGAGAGATTGTAAAATGACTGATGTGGAAGAGTAGACCTTGGCTCAATGGGAAGGGTCAATGGAAGTGAAGAGCTGAGGAGAAACTGTTGGGTCCATTTTAATTTATTCTGTCTAGGAAATGCTTTATATTAAGATATACATGTGATCAGCTTTATGTATAAAGATATAATGAGCTGGAAACTCTCTATATGAGGGATACACACAGGGTCAGAAACTCCACTCTATGAAGACACAAGCCATATATTCTTAGATTTAGTCATCAAATTGTAGGGGGGCATGATGAATATGGTTCCTATAGTCATAAGAAGACTTTTAAACACTGCCAGACATCACCTTTTTTTCCTCTATCAAAATGTGATATGGAGAATGATGCCTTGATCTCCACCATTCTCCATAGATATTATTAAATCATAGTTTACCTCTGGGAGCTCCTGAACTTAACACCTGAACTGGCACTTATATAACAATGTAACAAACTGTCACCTACAGCACCTTAAATCCCTCTGAATTGTGTCTGTATGTTACCCTCCCATTTAGACTGTAAGCTCTATGGGGTAGGGCCTTTTAGCCTTTGGTTTCCTTGACACTGAACACTTAATATGTAGTGTAATTATATTATATATATTTATGTGAATTGTATTTCTAATAATGCACTTATTGTTACTTTTTACTTCAATGACCCCTTGTTTGTTACTAATAATTTATTGTTTTGCTGTACAGTGCTTTGCCCTCAATGAGCGCTATACAAATAAAAATATACATACATAGTTTGATGCCCAAAAAGGAATGTTTTATATATGGTTTAAGCAAACAGGAGTCTTGTATGGTAGTGTAGTAAGTGTCGGAGGGAGAAAAATAGATTGTGTCTTAGATACATTGTAATTTTACAATGTACAAGGTACTGTTTGGAAATGTCTGACAAGAACAGACCCTAAAATATTATGGGTGAGAATGAGAGAAGAGAGGTACATTTGCATATCATTAGATTTGGTATTGGACGCCATATGATTTGATAACCTGGCCAAGGAAGAAAGTAGACCAAAAAATAAGGTCTGTAGCCTCAAGCCTTGAAGTCCGCCAAAACTTACTCCAATGTAGGAGACACTACCTTGAAAGGCAAGAGAAAACCAGGAGACGCTGTATGATATCGATGGTGTCAAAGGTGCTAAGAGACAAAGAACTATTCATAAGCACCAGTGATTGTTGGATTTTGTAGAGCACAGGCTACTGGAGAGTCGGGCAGTTTCTGTGGCATGCTGTGGCCTAAAACAGATTTTATGGTTCAAGATTGGAGGGAACAAGGGATTTTTTATGGGCGCAATAAGTCCATGTTTTAAGTGGGAGGTAAAGATTTCAGTTGAGAGAGAAATAACAGATGTGATTAAAAGGAAATGGGAGTATATTGCTTGGCTTAAATTAATAAATTCTGCTTCCATTCTTGCCAGTGTGGAAAGACAAAGAGTTACCCACCATGTTGCCGACATTCCAGGATTAGTGTATCACCCTTCAGCTAGTGCAGCTTTTAGATTGAGCTTTTTATTACCAACCCCCAGCAAATGTTATTGTGATGCTCCCTAGCCTTGTCTCATCCTATCTGTATAAAATAAAGAGAAATGACTGAGGCTTCCTGACAGCCAAATCAAACATGGGAGTTGGGATGCAAAGCTTGTGACCCTGTCTGCCATTAGTTGTGGCATGAAACGTCAGAGTTATACAGGTGCACCAGAGTGGGTTTACGCTTGATGGAAGAAAGCCTTATTGACAAGAGGAAGATAGCAAGTCTATTAAGCAGTAGGAAGTTCACTGACATCTTTGGAAAGAAAGAAGCAGAGAAACAGAGGAAAAAGACTCAGTTTGCAAAGACTTCCCGTACAGAGGAGATGGGACCGCAAGGTTAGGGGTGAAAGTGGCAGCAAGGAACTGGAAAACAGTGGAAGAAAATTTGCAGGGGAAGAACACAAGAACTGGGACTGAGAAGAGAATCATAGGAGAAATATTCATTGTTATTATTACAGACTGACCGGTAGTAGCATAGGGCCACAAAAAAAACAGTATGCGGGAAAGTATAACGGCCAATAGAACAGATAAGTTGGGCTTATTACACTAATACATAGGATACAGTGGTCCGGGTGGGAAGTCATAAGAGCAAGAGCCAATAGAAACCTTGTTCACAAGCAGAGTACGCAAGAACAGAGCTAGAATATGACAGATTGGCAGATATTTGAAGCAGAAGAGAAGTCATGTTGCAGAGCAAGGAAACATTGATGTGGTATAAGGAGAGGCAAGGAAAAGCCAAAGGAACAAGAGCATAAGGTAAAGTGGGGCGTTGAAGTCCTTGTTGAGCTTGTCTGTAGCAATTTAATCACACACATATCAATGACAAAGCAACTTGCAAGCAGGGGGCCATTTTGGTCTGAACTCATGTTCCTAACACTAACCGTGTGCCAAAGCGGAGCCGTGCCACATACTCTGCTATCAAGGCATGTTCATCTGGTACTCGACTGGCGGTGTCTGCTTTGTTGTGTAACCTAGTGACAGTCAGGGTAAAGAAGTGAAACAAAATGTTACAATGAATGGAGCCATCTCTTGGCCATCGGATGAACCTGTAAAGGAAAAAGACACACACGGAGCAAACCATCATTTGAGAGCACACATGGCCCACCACCCTGCCTGCTAATGGAAGCTGCCATGATCCACTTCCATGGAGTAACACAGAGGGACCCGAGCCAAATGTCTATATAAAGTTTGCTCCATCTGTATTGCAGAACCCGACACAAATGATTAATGAAAGAATAAATGTGAAACAGATGAAAAGCAGATGGAGCAATGCTGAAGAAGATGGAGTTGTCGATTGAGGAGCGGCTTCTGTTTTGCTGGTCAAATATCTGTATTTACTGAACATTTCTGAAAGAAAAGCATAATAATAGGCACATGAGGTACCAAGAGCAGTAGAGAACTCCTGGGACTTCCTGATGGATGGGTATACGGTGGCTAAAAATATCTTCTCTATATAAAGGGCTTTGAGCCTCCCTGAGATGCCACCTGGGTACTGTCGCACATTACGGTTTCCTTATGCTCTTTAATATTTGTATTCCATTCACGTCCGTATAAACAATACATCTTCCCACTGAACAGGCTCGGGCCCATCCCTGTGCTCAAGACGAAGCAGATGGGAATTATTTGTTTGTTATGAAACAGTTTTTTGGAGACATCTGCTTTTGTGCAGGAAATGTAAAAGAACGCTGTCAGTTCCCACCCACAACCAATGAGCCTATGATGCCAGTGTCTGTGAATAGAGCCCAATGGTTATTTAGCCACTCAGAACATGCCAACAAATCCCCACTGGACTTGCCTTCCCATAATGTTTCACTAGATATATATCTTAAAGGAAACAGGGAATCATACATGCAAGATTGCTGTGTGGTGGTCTAGACAAGGTAAAGAATTGAAGCCAACAACCATCACCAACAGTGGTAAGAACCAGGAAGGTCCATCAGCATGACCATTGCTTGACCACTACCCAAGACATCAGTGATCTGTTTGCTATTTAAGTAGTATGAAAAAGAAAAATACGGAAGGGGAATTTCGATATAAAGGCAATGATAGAGAGGGAGAGCGTAGAAGAAAAAACCTGGTGTTGTAGGAGACAAGGTAATACAATTTCTACTAAATCAGTCTAGATAAAGCGAATACAGCATACAGCATACATCCTACAGACTTGTTGGTTACAGGAACATGCATTTAATCTGTACAGTAAATAAAATAATGCAGTAGATTAAAATATGCTTAACCAAAGCCAACAAACTTGGAATAAATGGCTTGTCAGTAGAAGACCATGGGAAGGGTAGACTATTGTACTCAGCATTCTGGTAGGTTTGACAGGAGACTACAGGAGGCGGAAAGTCATAAAGCTTCTATTGGGTGGCTCAGATCAGGGAGACAAACAATTAAATGAGAACTAAACTCTACTAAACTGGTTTGTCCACTCTCAGTTACCATTCAAATCCCCTCCTTGAGTGTAACTAATACCAAAGGACACAAACAAACCACCATAATTATTGATTATTATTAATTCTTGGCTTAGGTCTAAAAACCATTGAGGACAAAAGTCCCATCTGATGTTATGTATGGTCGATGTCCAGCCTGGAAGTGCTAAGAACTATCTGTGCAATGAGACTGCACAGGCTGAGTAAAATTAACAGCCCAAACACTGGTTATGAGCAGCCGCCTGTATAAACCCATGAAAGGATGGTAACTCCATGTGCACCACATAAAAACTCTTCTACTGGAACAGAATGTGTATGTAAGCCATTGTTTCAGGTTCTTTCTGTGATCTCCATGGACAGATCCCCAACAGTCCCTAAACACCCTCTTTGGATAAGTAAATCTTGGGCCTGGAAACAGGTGCAAGACAGATGCAGAATTTCCAGGTAGTCATTCTGTATCTCTTACCTGGCCAGGCTAGGGAACATCAACTCAATACATCGATAGTTGTGCCATACCTTTTTGTGGGTGTGGGAGCACCAGAAGATATGTGAGTGACCATGGCATCATTCATGTTGGGTAAGGGACGAGCCGGGCTGAATGGAAAGAAAACAAAAAGAAAGGCTATTAGCGAAGAGGAGACAAAGAGGTGTAAGTGGAGTGTAAACCAGTAGACAATATGGCGCCTGTCCATTGCCGTGAAGTCCTTGATTCGTACACAGGGAAAGTACCAGATGGGATAGGATAACAAAATCCAAATAAACCTGCAATCTCTAATAGCAATATTGATTGTAAGGGAACATTATGCGTGGGCTCTGGATACTATTAGATTCAAACCGTTTCCTGTTGCCGTAGCAATTGATTTACCTAAAAGCGAGGGATATAAATTACATGCAGCCTTTGGCAAAGCTCTGTTGTAACTCCGGTAACCTGCATTGTATGCACCAATGTAGATCTTCCTTTTAGCCACACAACCACTAAGCACATGGCCACATATGTCACCATGGGGGGCAATTTACAGGCCTGAATTCCATAAGGCACATACCAATCAAAACACAAGCAAATCTGATTGGTCAGTTCTTCATGAAATCAATACAGTGAAGGACTGGAGGTCCAAATTTTGTTATGAGAGTAGTATGGCTTGAGTCTGGCCTGATGGCAAGGCTATTACTACTGTGGGAAGTATTTCCCCCTTCCATATTATTCCATTATTACTAATTAAAATCAAAATGTCCACCACAAAATGAAGCAGCTGGCAACTGTAACAATCACACCACCCAACAACAAACCTAGAGGGGTAGGTTATATTCAAAGCAGATCACCGTGCATGCAAGATATTGTAAGGAAAAGTTGGAGGAATACCCTCAGGACATGGGGAGGAGTAGTATCAGGGTAGAGAATTTTCTCAGCAAAGGCAGGAGGGCAAGATACTCTCGGTGAGGAAAAGACAAAATCCTTTCTGGAAAAAGGGACGTGAGGGAATACGCTAAGAACTTTTATGGGAGGAGGGAGAGTCATGGGAAATACTGGAAGGTTTAAGACAAATAAGCAAATGGGAATAATGGAGAGAAGCTCTAAAGGGCCAAATACACCAACAATCCTTAGATCATATATATGTTATAATGTTAATCTATAAAGGCTATGTTCATGGATCAAATATTAATGCAAAAGTCTATCCCATATCAAGTCTCCAGTAACACGTTATTCACTTCATCATATCCGTTCCACATTCAGGTGTGTCCCTTGACCTATTTCACTGCCTCAAGATATATTAATAAACACTTGCTTTACACACAATGCAAATCATACATATTAAATGTTGCCATGAGTCCTACATCTAAAGGAAAGATGCTAGACCTGTACAATATGGGCACCAAACAAGACTGAGGCACAACATGGAATGGATAAAGGGAACATATTGAGAAGAATATTACTGAACAACAAACAAAATGTATATACAAATAGCTACAATATTGAGCAGAAACAAAGGAGTAGCAGGATGTGACCAACCAGAAGGCCAAGCAATACCCTCACACAAAGGCACTGTTGTGTTACAGTCAAGAAAATATCATTCTAAAGCTCCTACAAAGCGATGTACTGAGTCATTTCGTCAAGGATTGGGTACAAAAAAAGATGATGAAATACAAGAAAAATGCTGAAGAGGAGTCAAGTAAGACAAGAAAAGGCTAGTCAGAAATAAGTCCACAAGATGTTTGAAGGGATTGAAAAGATGCCTAGAAGATAGCTGGTGAGAACAAATGATACCAAAGGTCAAAAAGAGAAAGAGGTGCTTGGAAGAGGCCAGAAATAGAGAATTAGACAACATGCCCACACTACGATGTAAGGCAGAGATGATGGCTAAAAAGAGAAAAAGCCAAGAAGGACCACCAGATGGAACAATAATTCATGAGAATAATATATATTCACTGGAAAGGGGTGAAAGGGAAGTAAAGGATGGAAATGCAGACTGAGGTGCCTTGAAGCCACCAGAGAGAATTACTGGTATTTTCAATGGAGGCAAAAAGAAGGAGGTGCCATAAGGGGATGTTGTTATTGATAAAAGGTGAGAATAATATGCAACTAGTAGTTATGAAAAATGCCCAAGGAGAGTCCACAGAATAGAGAAAGTCACTGGCTGGAGGTAGGTTCAGTGGGAGCAGTTTAGAGGGAAGAACAAAGTTTTTACAGGGACAATATACCATCAGTGTTTTAGATTGTAAGCTCTTTTGTGCAGAGTCTTCTCTATTATGCCTTGTTTTTTTTTGCATGCAACTCTTTATATATGTTTATTGTGAAATATATTGGCTCTTTATAAACTTGTTAATAATATTAGTGTAACCACTACGGTTAAAATTCTTGCTTCCTTTACAACTTCAGAACTAACCATCAAACAGCAGGGACTGGATTTATTTTATATTTATTATAACAAAAGAATACAAGTAGGATACCATCACGCCGAGACCTATTGCTTTAAGCCAGGGGTGTCCAAACTTGGCCCTCCAGCTGTTAAGGAACTACAAGTCCCACAATGCAATGAAGGAGTCTGACAGCCACAGTTAGGCAAATGCATTGTGGGACTTGTAGTTCCTTAACAGCTGGAGGGCCAAGTTTGGACACCCCTGCGTTTAAGCATTAATGTTTAGAGGGCTAATTTCTCTATAAACATTATTCCTGCCCTCCCTCCAGCTCCGGATGCAAACTCTAAATCACCCGACTCGCTAATCAACCCATCTGCCTTTATCCACGTATTGAGCCTAGAGGTCAGGGATATTTCCCTTTATTTGGATGCCCCCAGAGAGCAGCTTAATGGAGGGGACGATGGGAAGTCACACTGTACTTGGTTACTGCTAGTGTCACAATATTGCGTCTTTTTTGTTATTGGTGATCTTCAAAAGTAGTTAGAAAAACATAAACCCAACAGATGGCAAGGTGCTGCAGAAGCCAGATCCAATCCATCAAACAGCCAGGTTCTGAGCATGGGCCATTTATTATCTATGCAAGGATAGAGTGCCCGCCAAGAGAGAACTCTCTGACCTTTGCTTTATTATATGTTTTTGCCTGTGCTGGTAGAGAGATACGGGAAAGTACTGAGGAATCCGGTTCTATTAAGTACATTGTATACTGAGGTAAGAGAAAGGGAGATCAAATATGAACATGATATTTAAAAACTCTGTAATGGGACTGCAACGTACCCATGCAATGTATGGATGGCACCAACTTACCACCCCATGGCTCTATAAAGTGGTCTCTGCATCATAAACTGAGAAACTACCTTTTCTGTGAGATGGACACGCACTGCTAGAAAGTCTTTGTAGGTCACAGTCACTTATTGGGAATTGTCCATGGTTGCACCATGGTTCTGTCCCCTAATAATCAATCTAAAGAACCTTGGCGACCCAACAGTGTAGATTTTAGCAGAGCTCACAAACATGACCAATGCGGTCGTCTAATGTTCAGTATACTTTACTTTAAAAGAGAAGGTGGTCGTGGTGGTGCTTGTTGAGAAGAACCTTGGGCTGGTGCAGTAGAAGATAACAGAAGCCCTGGCATGGGGTATCAGGTCAATGAATAAAATCACTGGGGGGTGCCTTGCTTTTTTTCTCCTTTAAGAAGGAATAAGTCATTACTGAACTACGGGGTGGATGGAGGCCTATAAATAGCCAATGGGATTAATCTGAATGTCCGCACTTTGTCACTTAGTGGTCTTCCTGCTCTTTCAATGGATCTGTGCATGTCAATAGACTGGTGCTTGTGGGTCCTGGACCATCTCGATATATATATATGTTCTCTCTCTGCTGAGTGCACTCCTCTACTTATGAAATGTGCTTTACTCTTCAGTCTACAAATGGGTTGTGTCACAAGTAGAATATTGTGCAGAGCAGGGAAGAGATACTAAAGTAATTTAATAAGGTGTATAATCCTCATTCTCATCGGACCAGTACTCTGTAAGCACCTTTGGAAGCGCAATTTCTTAAGTACGCTACTGCCCATGGAAAATCTGCACTTCTGCGGTCCACAAAGCTCCTGAAAGGCCTCGCCTAAGCTTCCTGCAATGGATCTCTGCAAGTAATGTGTTTCCATAGGTAAGGCTTTTGTGAGATCTGTAGAGCACAGTTAAGCAGATTTATCTTGGTGTTGCCCCCAAAACATTGATTGATCACTTGTGACACATTAAAGGAGAATTCAATCCATAACTAAAAAAAACCCTACCCTATGTAGACCCCCCCCTCTGCCTCCTCACCCCAGCCTAGCTGCCCTCCCCAGGGAAATGCCCCTAACTTTTTACTTACCCCTCGGTGCAGATTCAGGGATCACAGTACACGGCAGCCATCTTCCGGGTCTTCGATAAGCCGAGACCAGCGCATGCGCAGTTGGAGCAATTTACCAGTTTGCCACAACTGTCAACATGAAATCATGAAAACCCGGAACATGGCACCGAGGGGTAAATAAAAAGTTAGGGGCATTTCCCCCGGGGGGGGGGGGCAGCTAGGCGGGGGGGAGTCTACGTAGGGTAGGGGGTAGGTTTTTTTTATTATGGGTTGAATTCTACTTTAAAAAATGAGGGACTAGTTCATAACTGCAATTGCCATATAATGTGAATAATGGGGATATAAACCCATAAATAACAGACTGAAGTCTTTCTAAACTGCTGTATGAGTAACAGTCGGTATAACAGCGTAGGGCTTTTTTTATTTTCTACACTAGTCATGATGACAGTTAAAGGGGAAACTCCAGCCAAAAACAGTTTTTGTGTAATGAAAAAAAAAAATAGATCAACAACATTGGTATTGAACGATGTATCTGTCTGTCTGTTATATATTCTCTGTATTGCTGGTTGTGACTCCTGAAACAGTGCAGAAGTCCCCAGCTGATTAGCAGACCTGAAGGAGAATGGACTGCTACATTATGTCAACAATCAGAAACAGAGAAGCTAAGGGGACAGACAGACATACACAATCACATAAACCCAGTGAGAGGGAAGAATGAATGGATATTGGGAAGTTGCTGAGGATGAAATTTTGAGTTTTTGGCTAGAGTTGCCCTTTAAAGTTTCTTATGGGAGAGCTGAAAAGCCAGAATGAAAAACAAGGGAGGTGAGAGCCGGACGGAAAAGCACAAACATGGTGAGATTGCTAGCAGTGCGCCCCATATACAACACCAGTACCTTATATATATATATACAATCCCCTATACCGTATATCCATGCACAGCGCAATACAGGACTGTCCCCATAGCTTCAGGCGGCCCTTTAAGTGCAACATCTTTTCTGAATGATCGGGGGACAGTAGACTGAAAGTTACAATGTCCATGTTTCTCACTCCAGCTGCCCCCCACTTGCCCTGGGGTGGAATAAACAAACACAAGGAGCCCCCTATGAATAAACCCCCATTAATCCTGACAGCAACTCCCTGTACGTTAACAGATTTATCCCATACACATGCTGGGCAAATCCATAGAAACTATAAAGAATTTCACTGGCCCAATTAACCCACTGGAATGAGAGACAGAGATAGAGAGATAGAGAGAGAGGGAGAGAGAGAGATAGAGAGAGAGAGAGAGAGAGAGATAGAGATAGAGAGAGAGATAGAGATAGAGGGAGAGAGCACAAACCTTTGGAGTGAATGCGTGTTCCTTGCTCTCTCGCATGAGCATCCTAGTGCAATATCCAGTGCAATACTCAGTGCAATACTCAGTGCAATACACAGTGCAGCGTCTCTAAGGAAACGGCTAGTCACATGAGCAGGGGCTGGCGCTATCCTGGAGTAGATATACATAGAGAGTACATACAGGGGGAGAGGCACTCGCTGGGTGGGTTGGGGGGGGTGTAGGAGCTGGAGAACTCGCCATTGATCTGCAGACTCTGTACCAACCCGAGTGTAATGCAGTTAACCCTTTCCTGCTCGGCACATGCTCACGGCACTGTATACCCCCCAGTGTGTGTGTGATTGTGTGATTGTGTGTGTGATTGTGTGTGTGACTGTGTGTGATTGTGTGATTGTGTGACTGTGTGTGTGACTGTGTGTGTGACTGTGTGTGATTGTGTGACTGTGTGTGT
>CM044439.1:172269017-172304426 GCA_024363595.1 Xenopus borealis | reverse complement strand
CTCTGGGAAGGGAGTGTGACTGTGGGATAGCAGGTATAGTAGGGAGAGATGGTGACAGTGTGTAAAGGTGATAAAGTTTCAGACAGTAAGTATCACAGGGATAGGGAGGAATGATCAATATTTAGCACTACCAAACAATTATAAAGTAAACAAAATTAGACAATAATAGTAATAATGAGCAGCACTATGTTATAAGCAGAAAATACAAAGTGAATTACTGAACCTTTCCACACACACTGAGGCAACAGGACACTAAGCAATTGGGGCTCCTCATTAATCTTTACTATTATAATAACCAGTAGAATTGTGTATGTTGGTGGTGGTGGGGGGGGGGGTTGACGTAGAGCTGTGGGTTACAAGCTGTGTCCATGCTGTGATGAATATCAGTGAAATATGAGAGCTGGAGAAGAGCTGACAATCTATCTGTCTTTTTCTTCTCTGACTCATTGCAGTCACTAGATTGGCAGCATGTTGAGCTTGTCTCTCACTGGACAATAAAAGAATAGTAACTCAGATGTGAGTAACTCATGTAGTTCTGATGTAAATGATGTTGTTGTGATGTAAATTTCGAAAAATTCGAAATTCGACCATATGAATAAAATGGAAGTAAAATCAAAGTCGAATTCGAAGGATTTAACCGCAATTTGATCGATCGAACGATTGAATAAAAAAAATTAGATCGATCAATTGTTCAATTAGAACGTTTTAATCTATCGATCCAATTTTTTTTTTATTCGATCAAAACTAATGATTCCCAATTCGGTATCTTGATTCTGGTGAAGTAGGTGGTCGAATAAGGGGAAGTAATTCGACCACTGAATAGTTATTTGAATATTTGAATTTTCGATGGTCGAATTTGCCTAATTTGCATATTCGAAGATTCAAATTTAATTAAAATTTGATCAAACTTCTAATAATTCATGTGAATTTAGTAAATCTGCCCCTTAGGGTTGACACCTTTTCTTGAAAAAAAAATACCGGCATTCCTATATATTTATCTTTTTTTCCTATTAATAACATTGGGATCAACCATCGAAAATACTGGCCAGGCCGGTGAAATACAGGTGAAATACCCCAGCTACACTCCCAGCTCCAGGTATTAGTACAGTTTGCTGCAATTAGTGCAGCAGGGCATGAATGGGATATGAGTTGCAGCTCTAGGGTTGCCACCTTTTGTCAAATGTTTTACCGGCCGGTGGGGTGCGGGGCCAAGAAAGGGGCACCATGTGACATCAAAAGGGGCAATGTCATTTTGGGGCGTGACCAGCCACGTGGGACATCAAAGGGGGCGGGTCAATAACGTTTTGGGTCGTGACCACGAATAGGGTTGCCACCTTTTCTTTAAAAAAATACCGGCATTCCTATATATTGAGCTTTTTTCCCTATTAATAACATTGAGATCGGACATCTAAAATACCGGTCAGGCCGGTAAAAAACCGGCCAGGTGGCAACCCTAACCACGAATCAGAGCCTTCAAGGAGGGGAATAAAAGTTACGTTTACAGGGGATTGGGGGCTGGCCGATGGGTCTTTTTAAGGTATTACAAATTTACCGGCAGCTACATTGTAGGTAAATTTGTAATACCGACCACGGCCTTGGCAGGTGTTTTACCGGCTAGGCCGGTAAAATACCGGCCGGGTGGCAACCCTTGTTGCAGGCTAGGGTTTCCACCTTTTTTGGAAAAAAATTCTGGGTCCCTTTATTGGAGAGCCAGTCCCTCATTTGTGCTGGTAAGATCTTATTTTCTCTGCACTGAACAACCAGAAAAAGAAACTACGTTTCTATCATAATTGGCTTTTGGCAATGAGCCCAGAGCAGCCAATAGGTGCAAATAAGATAATTTGTAGCAGCAGTTTGGATAAGGAGGAATATTTTCAAACTTTAATAAGCTGTTAAATTTTGTAAAATGATGAGAATTAGGGGGTGGGGTCACAAAAATGCTCATGGCCAAAAATTTAGCCACATTATCCC
Organism: Xenopus borealis; assembly: GCA_024363595.1. Classification (NCBI taxonomy): domain Eukaryota; kingdom Metazoa; phylum Chordata; class Amphibia; order Anura; family Pipidae; genus Xenopus; species Xenopus borealis. The sequence continues at coordinate 172,302,455 of CM044439.1, read as the reverse complement.
TTTTTACTTCCAAAATGTTGGGAGGTATGCTATATATGTATCCTTTTTTTCCCTATTAATAACATTGGGATCAACCCACATTTTTACTGGCCTGACCGGTATTTTTGATGGTTGATCCCAATGTGATAAATAGGAAAAAAAGATAAATATATAGGAAGGCCGGGATTTTTTCAAAGAAAAGGTGGCAACTCTAGTTGAAGCACAGGGAATTCATGTTACCATATTAGTGCTGAGTAATGAATGCCCAGTAATAGTAACAGCTACTTAACCCCACATAAACATCCATTTTGAATCAACTTGGAACCATGCTGCAGCATTGCTGCTCTGAAATCAGCACAGTCTCATCCACTAAAGTGCCAAAGAGCCATGTAGTATATGGTTTTAATAATCTACAAATAACATGTGAGTGTATGGTTTGTTATTGATTAACAGTATAATGTACTACACTGACTGAGAAGGCGCCAAACAGCACATCCTGTTTCCTTTCATTGTCCCTTGCGCTGTCTTACGCATCAGGTGACCTGCACAAACCAATCCCGAGTTGGATAATCTCCGATTTCGCCGAGAAAAAGGACCTTTGTCCAAAAATCCGCTGGATTGGCCATTCGCCAACCATGTGATTTTCATGATTGTGATTAGTCCTGAGTTAACATGTGACTAAAGCAGCCAATGGGCTTTCCCTGTTGCGCTGTAATTAGCCTGCCCGTGATTGGTGGAGACATCGCGCGTGAAAGTACAGGGGTGGAACTATGATCGAGACGTTCATTTTGGGTGGGACACGAGATGGGGAGGGTGGTGTGTGTTGAGCTCCTGAAATATGTGACTGGGGGAAGTGGGAATGTGACTATTCTGATGAAAGGAAGAGTTAGGGAGACGCAATGTACAGTGTGCAGCAGTCACTATTGGTGGCACTGACTTAAGCGCTTGGGTGGGGGTGGACTGAAATTCGCGGTATTGTGAGGTGATTTATGGGGGGGAATGATTTCCTCGAGCGGTGTGGTACCTGCTGGTGCTGTGATAAGTGGGCTCGGGTTTAGCGGATTAATAATGTCTGAGAGGCGCTTCAGTTTTGATGATCCCTCATGTGCTGGGGATTTTATTTGTGGGAGGCTGAAGCCTATAGACATTAATAACTTTAATTGGGGAGGGAAGGAAATACACATATAAAGTTTGTGTGGCACAAGGCTGCACATTCAACATCTTAAACTGAACGCTGATAGTTTTACATTAACCCTGTGGCTGGCTCATAAGCTACACACAACTAATTAACCCTTACATTAACCCTGTGGCTGGCTCATAAGCTACACACAACTAATTAACCCTTGATGCAGTGTGTGGGGTTAAACCCGGGCTTTTGTACTACTCTTCCACTGAGGAGTTTCATTAAAGCCAACAGTAGAAACCAGAGCAGCGATTGTGTGGAAATGGTGCTGTTATTTTAATGATAAAGTGTGAAGTGCACATGAATATCCGTGAATAGAAAATGGAAACGGCAGATCAGTGTGAGGGGTGGGGGGAGTTGTGGGAGGAATATGGAAGTTGATTAGATTTATTTATTATGCAAAGGAGGGTTTAATTAGTTTAAAATCCTCGTGTGAGGTAAAATTACTGATACGTTTAATCAAGAAAAAGAAAGGACAGAAGGTAATAACCCCCACTTGGATCTAAAGGCTAAAATATGTCTATAGTATAATTAAACACTTTATTCATTAAAAGGACTGGGTATCCATTTTAAAAGGAAAGACCTGCAATTCCTGTGCCCTGATGGTTAGATTCTGGACAATTAATTATTCAAAAGTGCTAGTGCTAATAGACCGGGCAGGCTAGAAACTTCGTTAGTCCTGATCTTTTAATTACCTGCAGTTATCCTAGATGTTCCTGTGGTGCTAACGGTTCAGCGGCAATTCATTCTTTTATCTCTAAGACATTGGGGATTTGCGGTTTTTTTAGATAGCTCTTTGTATGAAAAGTGCAGTTAAATTACCGAGACCGCAGTCCCCAGTGTTCTGCCTTTCTCCCCGTGTGGGGTCCCGCCAGGGCCTTCTCCACCTCTAATCTATTTTCCAATTTCCAAACTTTTAATTCATGAATTGTGTACTAAAGATATTTATCACTTTTTAATTAACTGATTACTAGTTATTAAGAAGGCACAATTAATTTTTCTGGCGTATATTGATTGAATAATTAATCTTAATTAATTTTAATCATAATTAATTTTCTAAATGAATTTCTAATGAATTTTAATTAATTATGAGCTTAATCATGGATTATTACAATTGATATATTTATTAATTCCACTAATGGATGAATCATAATCAAGATATTAATTTATTAAGCACCAGCACTTCTTCATCGTGGTCTATTAGCACTAGCACTTTTGAATAATGTCCATAAAGGATGTGTCCCATGCGGATACTGCAATATGTGCCACAAAATGCAGAAAAAAAAACTGACTTTACCGATAGGTTTGGTAAAAAACATATAATCAATGATTACATTAACTGTAAATCTAAAGGGGTGATATATTGCCTAGAATGCACATGTAACAAAAGATACATTGGGATGACCACCCAAATGGTGAAAGTTAGATTACAACAACATTGCGTGCCATACGAAATGCAGGGAAAATTAAAAAAGATGACACAACCCTATCCACCGTAGCCTACCATTTTAAAAAACATCATAACATGAATCCAGTAGACCTAAATTTTTGGGTACTGGAGAAAATTAATTTAGGCGTTAGAAAAGGAAATTTGGAGAAAGAATTACTCACAGTAAACGTGAAAGTTTCTGGATTTTTAAAATGCACTCTGTCTCCCCTTATGGTAATAATGAAAATATGTTATTTAATGCCTTCCTTTAAAAATGATCAATAGAATGAATTGGAATTATTGGTATTTTTTCCAACTTGCTGTATCAGTAATACATATACGTATTACATATATAATGATGTAAAAACAACAACACAATTTGTCAAATTAATTAGATGTGATTTAATCAAAAATCATGTACAGCTAAAATGGTTTTATATTTGTTGTTGGAAATCTTTTTCTTGTCATGAAACTGGCGTTCCCATCGTGTATAGTGGACATGCGCAGTCGCATCACAAAGTAAGGATACAACGCAATGACGCTGTCAGTGATGCCGATAATGACATGCAACTCCCGCGAGATCCAATGATGTCAGACGCGGAAGTCCTTTAAAAGACGCTACGGAGACTAATGGCCCCTCTCTTCCTTGAAAAAGCATATCTGAAACGCGCGTCGGCAGGCTAGAAACTTCGTCCGTCCTGATCTTTTAATTATCTGCAGTTCTTAGATTGTTCCTGTGGTGCTAACGGTTCGGCGGCAATTCGTTCTTTTATCTCTTTATCTCTAAGACATTGGGGATTTGCGGTTTTTTACATAGCTCTTTGTATGAAAAGTGCAGTTAAATTACTGAGACCGCAGTCCCCAGTGTTCTGCCTTTCTCCCCGTGTGGGGTCCCGCAAGGGGCTTCTCCACCTCTAATCTATTTTCCAATTTCCAAACTTTTAATTCATGAATTGTGTACTAAAGATATATATCACTTTTTTTAATTAATTTGATTACTATTTATTAAGAAGGCACAATTAATGCTTCTGGCTTATATTGATTGAATAATTAATCTTATTTAATTTTATTCATAATTAATTTTCTAAATGAATTTCTAATGAATTTTAATTAATTATGAGCTTAATCATGGATTATTACAATTGATATACTTATTAATTCCACTGATGGATGAATTATAATCAAGATATTAATTTATTAAGCACTAGCACTTTTTCACCTTATTCTATTAGTACTAGCACTTTAGAATAATTAATTGTCCAGAATCGAACCATCAGGGCACAGGAATTGCAGGTTCTTTCCTTTTTAAAATTCCTTTTAATGAATAAAGTGTTTAATTATACTATAGATATATTTTAGCCTTTAGATCCAAGTGGGGGTTACTTATTCTTTCTTTTCCTTGGAGATCTTATAATCTGTAATATCTGAAAGAAGTAGAGACCTTGAGGAATTCTATAATTTTCTTCTCAGCAGTCCATAAAATGCTTTTTAGTCCATTTAAGTACTTTAGTTATCAGTTTGTTCAAATTTAGAAACCTGATTGCCTATGTTGCATGTAAGTATGAAAGGACTTCAGTTTGTCAGGAAGTCCTATCTTTTGTATATTCTTGTTTTAAGTATTTCAATAGATGTGGTACAGAAAAAAGGAAGGAAGAGGGGTAAGAGGTGGGGTATTCACATATATATAGCATTTGACCATCCTTACTATACCCATTGACCTATCACAATAGACAGATTGTTTTCTCATTGACAGTACACTTAGATTATTTTATACATTGTGTAACTGCACATAAATTATATTAAGTGTTGTCCAAATTATTTTAAAACATTTTATATTTGTGTGTTTTCATCTGCTTTATCCATGGGCCCTATATTTTCCAGTAGCTTTTACTATTGTTTTGCAAAAATAAATGTCAGTTCTAGTGATGATTTACATTTTTTTTTGCCAAGTTGCATACAGCATGTCTGTAGTGCAATTTCTATATGCAAAAGAGTAACACATTAGTTTTTTTGTATAACCCATGAATTTGTTTATTATTGCTCTATTGTTTTGTTAATGTTTGGAATCTCTTGAATTTTATTCAGTAAGGGTTGTGTTGGAGATAATGTTGAGTGTTTCCAATTGGAATAGGGTTGGAAAGCTCTTGCTTGAGTCATTCTTGCACAAAGGAAAATTATGAAGAGCCAATCCATTTCAAAATATTGGGACCAAATGTAGTTTCTAGGCTGGCCAATTATAAAGGGTGAAATCACTTGAGCAAAGGCTTTCTGCTTAACAGCAGAAGTCATACAAATTTTTAATGAGGTATATTATGTTGAGAAGCTCTTCAGCATTGTTTCTTCCTTCTCTACTGTGAACACTTGATCTAGGTCTAACCGTCTGTAGAAATGACTGTAAACTATAACCTTGGCTATCAAGTTCATGTCTCCATGACAGCTTACACAAGACCCTATTGCTTACATAAAACAGACATTAGGGTTAATTTTATCAGAAGCCGATTTACATACATTAATTATTTGAGTGTCCACTGTCCATATCCTACTAAATTTGTCCAGTGATTAACATTAATTACTATTTAAGTGCTTAGTCACTAGATCTTTATATGTTAATGTAGCAACTTGACTATTTCATTGGCAAGTCTTACGTCTATGGGTGTAATTTTTAGGGAATCTTGCCAAAAGTTCCCTCATAGCTAGTCCCACAATGGAGGCGCCCGTGGCCGCCACGTGGGTAGCGGCGCTGGTGCAATGACGTCATGCCAAATTCAAACTTAAAAGATGCCGGAGACCCAGGTTCGATGCCCAAGTATAGCTTTAGCTAGCTATTTATCCCTGGGTTTTTTCTAAGTGAATCCTTTTTTGATTCCTGGACTTCTGGCCGCCTGCCTGTTGACCCTTTTGCCTGGAATTGACTCTGAATATTGCGTGTACCTTTCTGTGCCTTGTATTGGACTTTAACCCTATTGCTTCCTCCTTGTTCCTGACAAACTCCCACTGGGAGATGATAGTCCCCCCTGACAAAGGCCAAGAAAGGCACAAATCTTCAGAAATGTCCCGACAGTACCGATACCATTCTGGACACTGCTGACACAGATTTACCATATATTGTACTGAGACTGTCCCTAACATGAAAATACTGATACAGTTATGCTAGCAATTGATACAAAATGACTAGTGATGGGCGAATCTGTGACGATTCGCCGAATTTTTTGCGAAATGGCGAAAAATTTGCGGAACTGCTGCAGCGCGACTCGTTTTGACGCGCAACGATCTTGTGCGTCAAGTTCTAAGTTGACGCGCGTCTGATTTGTCTATATTTTATGTGGCACATCCACTAAAGGGTGAAAATTCACCAAAAGTTTGGTGTAAAATAATGGTCGGCAGCATTTAGTACTTAGATTATATTCCACTTAAAAATAATAATGTAAGTAACTGAAGAATGAGGATGTTTTTTGCAGGTCAGAGGTGAAGGCAAATCTAGTGAACTGTCACTAACAGTAGCCACTAACCCCCTTTATAAATCTGTCCCTATGACTTTGTTTGTGTCACCTTTTTTCTGCTTTGGACAGGCCTGGACTGGCATCTGTAGCTTCTGACAAGTACCAGAGGGGCTGCTATCAGGTGCCATAGAAAGTCATTATTTAGTTGGCTGATGGGAGTGTTTGGGCCTCTCATTACTTTAAATGGCATGGGCCCAGGGCCTGTTTTGACTCCCAGACCAGACGTGTCTTTGGTGCTCCCATTAAAACTTTTACCCAATTTCAAGCTACACTGTGATAAAGGAATACGGCATACAGTATGGCATGTTTTGCTTTAGAGGCAATGGGAAGAACATTGGACAGTTATGTTTCGCTCAGTGACTGCTACTCACACGTCCTGCCCATATACATTGTTAGAGGATCTTTTCCAAAGAAAGGGTCACATTTTGCCAGTTTCTTATAAAAATTCTGTAATTTTTTACATTAGCTCTGGTCGACTGGTCATGGTATCTACTACTACGCTCAGTCTCTCAGTCTATATTACTGTTAAACCAAAAAGTACCATCTATACTTATATATATATTACTAATAGCTTACTTACACAGGCTCGGCTAATAATAATATGAACACATAATGTCTGGGTGTATCCCTCATCAATAAACCATATGTTGATGTCAGTGAACCATATATTTATGTGTAAGTAATGATACTTGTGTTATATTATCCAAACAACTTCAAGTACCATGCAAGTCCTAGTTAAATGAAAAATAGGCTCCAAATATATAAGTTTGAAACAACTTTATATTCTTTTTTTAAATAAAAGAAAACCCCACACAACAGTGCAATTAAAATAAAATAAAAAAATTAAACAGGAGGAGGAGGCTCAATCATACTGTCCAGCAGGTGCCTCATTTCTCTCAGTTCCTGGCGAAGTTCAGACATCTGCTGTACTAGGCCTCTAACCAGTTCGGTCAGGGTGCCCAGGTCCCCACCATCTGCTGCTGGTGCCTCTGGGCCCTCTCCTCCATCTCCTGCTGGAGGAGATGGTGGTGTATGGGGGGAGGAGATGCAGCCCCTCTTTTGTCTTCTGCAGCCCCTCTTTTGTCTTCTGCAGCCACCTGTGCAATAAAAATATTACTTTATATTCTTTTTTTTAAATAAAAGAAAAACCCACACAACAGTGCAATTAAAATAAAAAATTAAATTAAACAGGAGGAGGCTCAATCATACTGTCCAGCAGGTGCCTCATTTCTCTCATTTCCTGGCGAAGTTCAGACATCTGCTGTACTAGGCCTCTAACCAGTTCGGTCAGGATGCCCAGGTCCCCACCATCTACTGCTGGTGCCTCTGGGCCCTCTCCTCCATCTCCTGCTGGAGGAGATGGTGGTGTGGGGGGGGAGGAGATGCAGCCCCTCCTTTGTCTTCTGCAGCCACCTGTGCAATAAAAATATTACTTTCCCACCATCATGGCGAGATGCAGCCCCTCCTTTGTCTTCTGTAGCCACCTGTGCAATAAAAATATTACTTTCCCACCATCATGGCTAGTAGGCTTCTAGCTGACTGGAAGAGCTGCTGGCTGTCATTCTGGCTAGTGATGGGCGAATCTCCCGTGATTCGCTTCGCTGAAAAATTAGCGAATTTCCAGCGAAATTCGTGAATCAGCCAAAAATTTGCGGAACGAGTTACAGGACTCTTTTGACGCGCGTCTCGTTTTTTTCGGCGAAATTTCGCTGGTGATTCGCGAATTTATTCGCCAGTGGCAATCGCGGGAATTCGCCGCGAATTCGACCCGGGCGAATAAATTCGCCCATCACTAATTCTGGCATGAAGTGTCATTGTGTGTTCTTGTTCGTGAAGGGAGGTGGGGTGCCTGGCAGGCTCAAGGCAAGTGCCTAGGGCTCCTAGTGGGTAATCTGGCCCCTAAAATTTTCCCTATTAATCAACAACATTTTCATCACCAGGCGTATCTGGCAACTCCTCAATATCACCAAACAGAAAGGCAAGGGGCCTCTACAGTTGGTATTTATAGAATGACAGTGTAGAGCTTGGTAGTAGTGCCTAGTAACCAACAGAACTAGAAAGTCCCATCTGTTTCTTGTGAATGTTTAAACCTGGACTTTGTCTAGGTTGGGTTATAATAGTGTTTCATTTGATCAGTTTTAACAGTGTCAACCTTATGATGGCGATGTGGGTGTTTAAATTGTTGATACTTTTTGTATTGTGTTATGTATTAATAAAATATACTTTTTTTTACTTTGTAATCAGCATGGTCAAGGGACTTTTTTCTTTTTTTTTTTAAAGGATGTAAACCTTATGCCTTAGGCCTCACACCTCTTTTATTGCAAGGAGTATATGTTTCTCTGGGCTCTAGTTTTTTTGTTGAGAATCTACCTGGGCAAGCTTTTTGGTCCCGGGTGACTGGCACAGACTGGGGTGTTTGTATAAAAGTTATCCATGTATAATTGCCCATCAGTGATGGTCTTCTAAAAAATTCTCAGTGGATGTAAATACACTCTTTATTTTGTCAGCAATTGTTTCTACATGTTGACTGTATATCATTTTTTATACCAGTGTCTCTAATTTCAATAATTCTGATGGATTTCTAGCCATTTGTTTTTCTTTATTACGACAGTTTTCATCCGATACTTCTCCATTCACTACAAAACTCTTCACTCTATTTACTGAAGGTACCAGCTCTATCCCAGTTAGTGTAGAGTAAAACTCATTTGTGTAATTTTGCAGTGGTTTGTGTATTTTGTTCACAGTAATCTCGCTATTTGCCAGTAAGTCATTACATTTATCCAATAGTATAGCTTCATTTAAAGAAATATTTAACTGATATTGAATATCGAATTTCTGTAGTGCCAAGTTTGAATGCAAGAGTCCTATCAGGGCTTGTATAATAATCAGTGAATTTCCCTGCTGAATCACACCAGGAACATAGGGTTCCCCCTGCGCTGTCCTAACACTGGATGCCTTTGTTCTTTCATTGTCATTTCACATATTAATTACATTTAAAGAGGAATAATTAGCAAAGTCCCCAATGTTCATTTGTGTCTTTCATAATTACATTACTCATTTTCTTCCCGCTAATATGTTTTGAGCTTGTGATTAGGTGACAATCTCTCATTTATATGAAAACAGCTTTTGTAGCATGTACCATCTCTGTGATCCAAGTTGGTTTCTTGGGTTTACTAGAAAATACTGATCTGCCCACTTCATCTGGGTGTTGCTGGGATAAATCCATTTCTACTCACTCTAAAGGTTTTTTTTCATTGACAAATGGAGGCCGATTTACACATTTTTCTCTAATTTTCAGAATGAGAACTTGATCAACTATTTATTTGTGTAAGAAAAATTGTCAGAAATTGATTGTTGGAAAAAATATCAATGCAGGCCATTCAATTGAACTAACATTTAAATGCAAAAACAGCTTATGTAGAATATAAATCTTACAAAAGGACATCACTATTACTTCTATGCCTAATATAATCTATAAAGCATTTATAAAATATTTTCATAAAAAATTTTCACTCTCTTATATCGCAATCCAGCCCGTTCTTTACTCTTTTGTCTTCTCCATGTAGAAAAACAGGGAGTTAAAAGTCATCAGAAGCACTGTTCTATATTCTTTCCTGAATTTAACATTTGACTCGTATCCATTCAACTGACAATGAAAGAATTTTTAATGTTTGATATCTGCTGCAAACAAAAATAGTGGAGTGCAGGTGGATTAACTGGTACCTTCCTTCCAGTGTCCAATGAAACAATAAAAAGGCTTTTATCCACTTGCAAGCAAAAAGTGTTTATTTCATGAGTTACCCAAGCCCTCCCTCAGGTGTAAACGACCCAAATACCTCAATGCTTTATACACATAATATCACCCCCTATTGTCCATCCTGAGTAGGTATTTATCTTGGAACCTGAAATAATTTTTGGTTAGCACGAACTGTAATGGATTACAGAAAAATCAGGCTTTTGCATCATTCAGTTCTGTAGTTTTCAATGATTACGAATACTCTCAATACCTACACTATACAAGTGTATAGGCTATTAACATCACTCATGCATAAAAAACATGTCATCAGTGACCATATGTTTTTTATTTTATTAAGAAAATCTGTTGTGTCCTGTAAGCATGTCACAATAGATTTGACTATAGGTTGCAGAAAAGAGTCTATATAAACTGCCAATGGCTGAAAACAGAATTGATACCACTTACAATTAGACCACTAGGTGGATTAACAGGATCCTTGTGTATTTTGGGTAATATATAGAATGCTGGTACCTTACGGTTTAATTCAGTATCAATTACCCTTTCTAATTCTGACAGATTTTTAGACATACAGTATTATATTTTATTGGGGTTGAAAAAACTTTTTTGTTTCTGATAACACTAAATCCTTAAACATGTTTAGTACACCATTCTCTATGGGTGCGTCATAAGTACACTTTGACCAACTTCTGTGGGATATTCGTATATGTGGTAAAATTATTTCTGCCACATTAAACCACATTTTAATCTCAGTTGGTTCTCGAATTTGTAAAAATCTACCTGGTAATTAATAAATCCAGTGTGGCACACAGGCGCAAATGTTAGTCTCTGGCACCTGGTTGCGAGAAATTTTTGGTGGAGGTCGAATACTGCCCCTTCAAGCACTGCTTTGCCCATATTGTCTCTTTGGTGTGGTGTCTACTTCTGCGTAAAGAATATTCACTAAGTTTGGGTGCATGTCTCTGTACAGTTCTCCAAATTTGCTGAACTACATGCAGCCTGAGATGGACATTAAAGTGCAGGCTCAGCCTGCAGTGCAGCTTTTCCAAAATGTTCCTTCTCCGGGACTGTATCTCGGGAGTCCCTTGGGGATATTATATCTGTCTCGGTGCAGGAAGCATATGAAAAAATTAAGCTATTGCTCACTCAGCATTCCAGGCCATTTTTTCACTACAGGTGAAAGGGGATTGTATATCTATACTGTTGACACCCAATTTTGACTCATTTGTGTACTTGCAGATTTCTCTAGAGCGCATTTAGAGGGAGCATTCAGCAGCAGGATTTGACTATTCAGCAGCAGGATTTGACTATTACTGTAATGTCTCTCAATAGGCCACAGAGACATGATTTTTAAATTAAAGGGGTGGTTCACCTTCAAGTTAACTTTTAGTATATTGTAGAAGGCCCAATTCTAAGAAACTTTTCAATTGGTCTTCATTATTTATTTTTCATATTTATTTTAATGATTTGCAATTTTCTTCTGTTTCTTTGCAGCTTGCAAATGGGAGTCACTGACACCATCTAAAAACAAATGCTCTGTAAGGCTACAAATGTATTGTTATTGCCACTTTTTATTACTTATCATTCTATTCAGTCCCTCTCCTATTCATATTCCAGTCTCTTATTTAAATCAATGCAGGGTTGCTAGGGTAATTTGTACCCTAGAAACCAAATTGCTGACACTGCAAACTAGAGAGCTGCTGCATAAAAAGTTAAATAACTCAAAGACCACAAACAATAAAAAATGAAAACCAATTGCAAATTTTCTCAGAATATCACTCTCTACATTATACTAAAAGTTAACTCAAAGGTAAACAACCCCTTTAAGCACACATTGAATAGTGTCAATATCAGGGCCGATTTAAGGCCTTGGTGGGCCCTGGGCAGAGATTCTTTTGTGGGCCCCCCTCATCCTGCGCAAACTGTCCCCCCACAATGCCATAGGATGCAGTTATACACACTATTAAGATAAAAGGAAAACCAAAGCAAACATATTGCATTTAGATTTTTTTATTCTAGATTGAGAAAGAGCTTCAGTATTTTTGTACACACTGTGTATGTTGCAGTAGTTCTGATCAAGCTTAAAGAAAGAAAATTTAACACCAGAACACAGTTTTCAGTTTACAAGTTGAAAGAGGAAGAATATGGATGCAACCATATGCAAAAACACTTATTTGTACACACTGGGTATGTTGCCGTTCTGATCAAGCTTTAAGTTAATGTTAATGCCATTGTTTCAGGCTTTCACAAGTTTTGAAGAAGAAAGAGACTAGAGGCAACCATATGCAAAACCAATATTTTTTGTACACATTGTGTATATAGCAGTAGTTCTGGTCAAGCTTACAGTAAAATTAATGCCAGAACATTTTTTTTGTTTTGTTTTTTATAAGTTTTGAAGCAAAAGAATAATGAAGAATATGGATGCAACCATATGCAAAAACACTTATTGTTACACACTGGGTATTTTGCAGTAGATCTGGCCAAGCTAAAAGTAACCGTAACACAAGTGCTTACAGTTTTTAGAAGGTTTGAAGAAGAAGAATATGGATGCAACATATGCAAAACACTTTATACACACTGGGTATGTTGAAGTAACTCTGGCCAAGCTAAAAGTAACATTAACACAAGTGTTTATATATGGTTTTGAAGAAGAACATGAATATAGGCTATATCATTTGTACTTGCATCAGGTTTTTCAGAAGCTTTACTTCTTGTTCAAAATAGAGTAGCATGCTTTGATATACTGTAAGTTGCTGCTCTTGTTTTAATATTTTTTCTTTTAAGTGATCCTGAACTCTACTAGTAGTGATGGGCGAATCTCCCGCGTTTCGCTTTGCTGAAAAATGCGCGAATTTCTAGAGAAATTCGCGAATCGGCGAAAAATTCGCGAAACGAGTCGAGGGATGCTTTTGACACGCGTCGCGAATTGTAAATGTCAGCTGATCTAAATGATTTTCTTCTGGGGTGGAGTCCACACATAAAGAAAAAATTTGTGGATATTATTTCTGTAACAATTGGTTCCTGGACTTTGCAACCCATCATGGTAATCATCTCTTCACAGAACCTCAAAGACATACTTGGAGCCAGAATGATGGTGTTTCCTCACACATATGTGCTTACCATCTAAAGCCACCAATGCAGTTTGGGAAATGGGTATTTTCCTGGAATATTTTTAACCACGGTTTGGTTTAGTGATCATAATATTCTTTAAAACATTCAAAAATATTTGGCAAGTGTCTCTAATGATGACTTGAATTGTTTATTTCCAAATTAAAAATTGGTAATGCAGAGAGACAAATGAATTTCCAGTTGCCAGAAACCTACCAAATATATAAAGAATCAGGACATTAATTAAATGCTTAAAACTAATATTTCTGTGAAATTACAATAAAATCTTACCTTAATGTCAAAACCAAACGCTTTGTAGGGGATATAGCATGTTAGTGTCCATCTGATGAAGAAAAGGCTTTGTCAAAGGAAGCTGTAGACATCAGTAAGTAGTTAAAGAATTTATCAGGGTATTGTCTGATAAATCCATATAGAAGATTAAATTGCCCTAGTGAAAGGATGCACCCAGATATGTTGTTTGGTCAGTCTGCTTATCCATTTCTTCCTTTTCTTTAGAAGCAGAAAAACAAAATCTTCAAAAAAAAATGCTGAATCATAACAGTGAGTAGCACTCACAAACCTTCACTATTTAACTGCAGAAAGCAAAATATGTTATGGGACTTGATGAACACAAGGAATTTGGAATTGTGGGAACCAAAAAGCATTCTGGAACAAGTAGATTTTGTCCTTTTGTATAATCCTACAAAAGCTTGTGACTTTGAATGGTATGATCAGATAAATCTGACCTACAAAATCTGATAAAAAATCTCCCGTGTAGTCCTGCCCTAAGGCAATAATCATACTGATCAGGATTGATTTCAAAGTATTATCTTCCAAGAGGACCGGCCAGTGTTTATTCATTATGTCCTGTAATGATTGACTCTTTTTACTGTATGTGGTAATGAATCTTATGGTACCCTCTTGTCTTTTTAGTTAGCAATGTGGATCTATCTGTGTGTATGGCTCTATTATAGGCCTTTTTGATAGATTTCCCTGAATATCCTCTGTTGGTTAATCTACTCTTTAGTTCTTTGGATTGTTCCTTAAATTTTTCAAATGAGGAGCTATTTCTTTGTAGTCTTAAGAATTCCCCTGTTGGTAAGGAACATTTCACTGATTGGGGATGAAAGCTGTTATATGCCAACAGGGAGTTGATGGCAGTGGCTTTCCTGTGATTTTGGGTGGTCAAGGCACCTTGGTTGTTAATGATACGTAAATCTAAATAGGAGATCGATTCTTTGGACATCTCCATAGTTAGCTTAATTTTTAAGTTATTGTTGTTAAGTTGATTCACGAATTCTAGGGCCTCCTCATCGGTCCCATTCCATATGATTAAGATGTCATCGATGTATCTTATCCATCTTATTATCTTCTCATACCAGGCTGAAAATTTGTCACCCATAACTATTGTCTCTTCCCAGTGTCCCAAGAATAAATTTGCATATGGCGGTGCACAGGATGTTCCTATCGCCGTTCCTTGGGTTTGTAGGAAGAATTTGCCATTGAAGGTAAAGTAATTTGAACACAGAATGAATTTCATCAGTTTACATAAAAATCGTATCATATCCTCTGTCTCATTGGTATTATTACTGAGGAAATATTGAAGAGCAAATAATCCCTGTTCATGTTTGATAGATGTGTACAGGGATTCTACGTCTAATGTTATTAGGATGGTATCTGTAGTGGTTTCAATGTTATTTATTTGTGCTAGTACACCCATTGTATCCCTGGCGTAGGACTGTAGTCCTTCAACTAGGGGTCTAATTCACAGATCTAAGTATTGACTTGCCTGTTCTGTAAGATTCCCATTTCCTGACACAATTGGTCTATCTGGTGGATTGGTCACATTTTTGTGAATTTTCGGTAGTAAATAAAATGTGGCAGTTCTTCTCCAGTCTGTGTCACGGTATTGGTCTTCCAAACCTTCACAGACCTCTCTGCCCATACTGTCCAAAAGCCAGCGCTCAAAAGGCTGCAGCCTCAGAGGTGGTAGTCGGCCTCTGCTGGTCTTCTGTGCCTTTGCTCTCCTGTGCCTTTGCTCTCCTGGGATTTAACTTCGCTCTTATCCAACGCTTCAGGTCACTGAAGCGCTTGAACAGTGTTGCGATCTCTGTGTACAGCGCTTACAGTGTTGACTTTGTCCATTACTTGTTGCCAAAGTTTTTTGCTTTTGGCAGCATTGATGTGGTAGGACTGACTTCCAAATAACACATACCATCTCGCAATGACTTCATCGACCAGTGTTGCATTCTCATCACTCTTAAATCATCGGCCCATTCGCCCACTGGGGCCCTCATCTCCTTAATCATCGTCCTCCTGCCTCCTCTGTGATGCAGGTAGTGCCTCCTCCATTGGCGTTCTCCTCCTGGGGGCACTAGTTCCAGCCCTTGATGAGCTGCGGGACCTGCCACGTGTCTCCGATGTTGGGGGGGACTCATGGCGTGCCCTGGCGGAGTCCCTGCTGGCCGTGGTGCGGGACCTGCCACGTGTCTCCGATGTTGAAGGGGACACAAAGGGTTCCCAGTGGAGGCCCTACTGCCCCTTGAAGAGGTCCCTGACCTCTCCTCCATACATCTATGGGACTCCCTCACCTGACAGGGTGTCCACCCCTCTTTCCCCCCCAGTCACCCCTCCCTTGGACACTCCAGCTCCTATCACCCGCTCTCCCCCTCCTGGGCACCTCATCAGGGCTGGAACACTCCTTCCTCCTGCTCCTCTCTTCTCTGCATTTTTTGGATAAATGTCTCAAAGATATTTGGTAACCTCCTCCACCTGGCTCTTCCAAATAGCAAGTGCGCAATTAGGGAGAAAATTTACTTAAAATGGCCTCCAGAGAACTTCCTGTGTGAAAAAAGTGGAATGAAGGAAGTAAGGCATGAGGAATTTGAATCGTTTTATTCGAATATAAGTCTTCATTTGATCATCCTCGACTATTCCCTACTAGTGATGGGCAAATTTATTCGCCAGGGGCGAATTTGCGGTGAATTACTGCGATTCGCCGCTGGAAAATAAATTCACGAAACGCCAGCGAAAATTCGCTTTAAAAAACGAGTCTCGCGTTTTACAATACAAAGAAAGGTTAAAGAAGAGTCTGTCTGATAATAACGGCATCCTGTGTCCTTGGTGTCAACTCTCCTCCTTAAAAGACAACAATTTATTGATACCACCTGGGAACACATGGATATTGGGAACTTGTGATGTTCCTTCCTTATATACGATAATAGTCCACAACCAAGGACTGCAAGCAGTAAATATAATTTTTAGATCTAGACAGTTACCTGAAACACAACCAAAAAGTTTTCTTACTACTAAAGGCATTGATTTGGAATATTAGGAAAAGCAAGACTAAACTACAGGGAAAATCTAGCGGCTTGGAAACGCATAGACTATTGCCTGTTTATATGGAAAGGCACTAATGAAAGCTTGAAACATACACGAGTATAACATCCATTTAACAGAAAATAACATGTTTTAGACCTAGTAGCGTTTGTAGACAATAACAAATTGGAGACAAGTTATTACTGTAAACCTGCAGACTGCAATGGGTTTATTCTTAATAGCAGCTGTCAGCATAAAAACCAGAGGAACAACATCCCCTATAGTCAATGTAATCAAGTAAGGAGTCATTGTAGTTGTATTATTGACTGAGAAAGAACGTGAAACTTGAATAAAGATTTATAGAGAAGGGATATAATATTGACCTGATTAAAAAAGCAAGTCATAGCTACATTGGAAAAAATTCCCTAACAATTCAAAAAATCCTACGGAGAATCATATATAATATATATATAAGAAAAATATATATAAGAAACATACAATTAAGCAGCTGTTGGTGCCCAGGTGCCTTCCAAAAAGTCTGTCAAACATGTGAAACACAAGAAAAAGAAAGTGTTTGAATACAGATCAAATGTAACAGGAGATAAATTCTCCATTAAAGACACTATAACATCAGAACAGGCAGCAAAAATGCTATTTGTTATAAAATGTCAAGCGTAGTGATGTGCGAATCTGACCCACTTTGCCTAAAATTTGTGAACTGCATTACAGTTTATGGTCATCATTTTTTTTTTTTTTTTTTTTTTTTTTTTTTTTTTTTTTTTTTTGGTGCTATGTTGCATGTCAAATTTTTTACATTATATACCCACACTAAATCATAGAAATATTTCTGCTGTAAGGTCATACTGCAACATACACTATACAACAAAGAATAGACGAGGAAGCCTAGCAAGCATTCCATTTTCTACTCCAGTGTATCTCAAATTCACTGAAATGGGTAAGGAAAATAAATTTGACATTAGATACTGTGCTGCATTAATACATGGTTGTTGCTAAGTTATCTTTAAAATTAATACATTTCTTCAATATCAACTTCAGTATAACTATGTATTCTCTCTCCACCTACTTGATTTTAAAGAAAAAGTTTTGTTGGTGCATAAGAAACTCTAAATACACAGCAATCAAACAAGTATGTTTGTGTTGAAGATGTAGGCATGTAATTGATTGTTAAATATGTGCAGAAAAAAACTAGATTTGCATAATTTGCAACTAAAATACTGCAGACTTATTTACATATTTCATTGTTTTTAATGTCTATTGGAGTGAATAAGAGATAAACCTACAGTTGTGTATTTTGTGTTACCTTTGACAGTTGTGTTCAGTACTATTACTATCCACTGTTTTGTCATTCTTTCCCCCCTCTCCCATTTGCTTTCTTAGAGTTATAAGACTTGTTTAAACTTGTTTGTAAAGATTATCATTGGCTTATTTTGAGGGAATAATACTATACTTAGCATGCAGACAGACAGTCAGAGCCACAAGGCATGGGGGTAATAGTCAATGATTCTGTTATGTCTACAAAAGGGAGAACATGACCCTCTTTTATGATTGCAGTGAACAGTTTGCTTTCAGAAGCAGATGGTAATCAACAAAAGTGTCACTGGTAACATTTCAGCAAAATATTTTTTTACTTTTTTTTTTTATAGAAGTCGTATGCTTAAGGAGTAGTGATCTGTCCTATTTTGCTTTTCCAATAAATTCATGAAACTTTTGCTGCAAATATTTTGTTTCACATCTTTTTTCTGCTTTGGGGCTACCAATAAAAATTGGGAAGGCAAAATTCCATGCAGTTTTGCTCAGTATACTGCTACACACATGCCCTAAATTGTTAGAGAATATTCCACTAGGCTACAAACTGCTTTTTCAATAGAAAAAAAGATTCACATGTTAACAATTTCTATCAAACATCTGTGATTTTTTTATAACAACCTCTGTACATGCCAATTTTTTTAACCACCACTAATAAGACACTAAAAGAAAGCCATTTGCTTTTGTAACAATGAATCAACAATTGAGTTGAGTGAATATCTAGCACAAGTAACGGGACTGGTTTTCACCCCTCACTCCCTGAGAGGCTGATTACCAAGGTTCCCATTACAAGAGAAGCACCATCAGACTGTGGAAGAAGAGTATCAGTCCTGCTTCCAGTATGGTACCAAGAAAGGGCTACAATCAAAACACACTTGGATAATAAAATTAGATAGAGTACCTGATTTTGATTCTTGGTAGGACCGAACTCTGATAATTAGTGATGGGTGAATCTGTGACGAGTCGCTTCGCCAAAATTTTTTGCGAATTTCTAACGAAATGGCGAAAAATTAGCGAAACTGCTGCAGCACGACAATCTTGTCGCGCGTCGAGTTCAAAGTTGACGCATTGTTTTCTTGGCGCATGTCAAACACGTATCTGCTGGATTTGTCTACATTTTATGGGGCACATCTACTATAGGGTGAAAATTCACCAAAGGTTTGGTGTAAAATAATGGTCCCATATGTTATAAAATGTATGGTGGAAATCAGTAACAGAAAAACACTTTTGCAGCCTATCCGCTTGAAAAACGGAAAAGACGGCAGCATTTAGTACTTAGATGATAATCCACTTAAAAATAATAATGTAAGTAACTGAAGAATGAGGATGTTTTATGCAGGTCAGAGCTGAAGGCAAGTCTAGTGAACTGTCACTAACAGTAGCCACTAACCCCCTTTATAAATCTGTCCCTATGACTTTGTTTGTGTCACCATTTTTCTGCTTTGGACAGGCCTGGACTGGCATCTGTAGCTTCTGACAAGTACCAGAGGGGTGCCATAGAAAGTCATTATTTAGTTGGCTGATGGGCCTGTTTGGGCCTCTCATTAGTCTGAAAGCCAGGGGCCCAGGGCCTGTATTTACTCCCAGACCAGATGTGTCTTTGGTGCTCCCATTAAAACTTTTACCCCTATTTGTAAGCTACACTGTAATAAACGAATACGGCATACAGTATGGCATGTTTTGCTTTAGAGTCAATGGGAAGAACATTGGACAGTTATGTTTCGCTCAGTGACTGCTACACACACGTCCTGCCCATATACATTGTTACAGGATCTTTTCCAAAGAAAGGGTCATATTTTGCCAGTTTCTTATAAAAATTCTGTAATTTTTTACATTAGCTCTGGTCGACTGGTCATGGGATCTACACTCTGTCTATATTGCTGTTAAATCAAAAAGTACCATCTATACATATATATATATTACTAATAGCTTACTAACACAGGCTCAGCTAATAATAATATGAACACATAATGTCTGGGTGTATCCCACATCAATAAACCATATATTGATGTCAGTGAACCATATATTTATGTGTAAGTAAAGATACTTGTGTTATATTATCCAAACAACTTCAAGTACCATGCAAGTCCTAGTTAAATGAAAAATAGACTCTAAATATATAAGTTTCAATCAACTTAATATTATGAAATAAAATAAAAAAAATTGCACACAGTGCTATGAAAAAAAACAAAATTAAACAGGAGGAGGAGGAGGATGAATACGAGTTTCCAGCAGGTGCCTAATCTCTTTCACTTCTTGTCGAAGTTGAGACACCTGCTGGAATAGCTCAGCGATGTCCCCTCCATCTGCTGCTGGTGGTGCTGCTGGTGCTGGCTCTGGAGAATATGGTGGTGTAGGGGGGGAGGAGATGCAGCCTCTCCCTGTTCATCAGCCCCCTGTTCAGCCCCTCCTGCCTCTTCCGGCGCTGCAGCTGGCTCTCTGGCAGGCCTCCACTCCACTGGTAATCAAAGAATTCAATTTTGAGTAATACAGCACTTGCAACTACCTTGCACTTCCTGCTGCACCTCGTCTACAAGCACTGGGTGGTGCCTCTTCACATCGCTCCAAATCGCTCCAAATCCTCTGGAGCACGCACACCCCGTGCCTCAAAGCATATCTGTGCCTGAGGCTCATCATTATCCTGATCCTGAGTGCCTGGATACCAGGAGTTCCGGGAGGGATGGTATCATAACCCTCCCGGTGGAGGAACCTAATCAGGTCCCTGAGTTGTTCCTCATTCATACCTCTTGGTCCAGACATCTCAGGCAGACAATCTCTCTCTACAAGTGGGCAGGGAAAAGAGTATTTATATATTGGCAACATCCATGTTGATGCGCACTAGGCATAGTACGTGGGCTGGGCTGTTGTGGGTTTGGATGCCCACAGCCAGCACCACGGACTCCCCTCCCTATCCCACCCTTCTTCTCACCACCAACACCCAGACCCCTCCCACCTCTCCCATGGCCGTTTCATATTGTGCAAACTAAACTTAAAAAAATAAAATAAGGGGGGGGGGTGTGGATACTTCGGGGAAGGAAAGGAGAAAACAATAAAAATCCTCAACTAAATCCCCTCAGCACAAGTGTACCCACAAGGGATACACAAACAGATCACAGATAGTTAGCCCTAAAAAGGGCTATTGTGGGGTGAGCAGGCAAGCAGAAGAGGGAAAACAGTAAACTGAAATCCACAACCTCCACTTGCACTGACTCATAAAAAAAAAAAAAGCTGTCTAAACTAACTCCACTAGCTAAATCGAACACCAATCTCTCTCAAACCTTCTCATGAAAAAAGGCTTTCCGTTTACGAAGCCTGGTGGTCTCAAAAGTAATGTTGGGCATGAGAAATGATGCATCAATACAGATCTTCTCAGATTCATCTCTGAGACTTGCAACATATGTTTCAAGGGACCTTTGCATGTTGGTAGCTGTTCCAAGGTTCATGGTACTAGACTGTAAATAAACACTAGTTAGGTTGAATTCCTCCAGAATTTGGTTCCAAAGTACACATGATGACATTTTCCAATGTTTCCATTACGTTTGTCTACATATTATTTTTCATTACTTTCAATTTTTTTCTAACACTGCAGTATATTACAGTAGTTTTGAAATAAAGCTTTAGCAGCTATGCGTGCGATGACCATCGTGTGTCTCCAAGCTATTTTAGGCCCATAACCCTACCTTTGGCTTTAAGTGACGAAGTAGAAATTCCCAGTTGTGTGTAGAGCCTTAGAAAAGAATCATACAATAGCTGCACAAGTAAAAAAAAAATCAGGTGCAGTGGGTCAGACACTTACAGCTCTCTGGCCAAACCAGGTTAAGGGAGTGTGCTCTGCAAGACACATATCCACCTATCTGAATATGAGCCTTTACTCCTTTATACTTTCCGGACATGTTACTAGCATTGTCATATGCTTGGCCAAGACAATCTGATCAGTATTTTATGTTCTTCAAGAGTCTTTAGTATGGTATTTGCCAGAGACTCTCCAGTGTGTGAATGAATTGGTACAGCAGAAGTCTCTCTACTGGTCCACCAGTGCACTTGTTAACAAAGCGAACTGTAAATGTCAGCTGATCTAAATGATTTACTTCCGGGGTGGAGTCCACACATAAAGAAAAAATTTGTGGATATTATTTCTGTAACAGTTGGTTCCTGGACTTTGTGACCCATCATGGTAATCATCTCTTCACAGAACCTCAAAGACATACTTGGAGCCAGAATGATGGGGTTTCCTCACACATATGTGCTTACCATCTAAAGCCACCAATGCAGTTTGGGAAATGGGTTTTTTCATAAAAGTCCTGGGCTATTTTTAACCACGTTTCTCGGTTTGGTTCAGGGATCATAATATTCTTTAAAACGTTCCAAAATATTTGGCAAGTGTGTCTAATGATGACTTGAATTGTTGATTTCCAAATTAGAAATTGGTCATGCAGAGAGACATGAATTTCCAGTTGCCAGAAACCGACCGAATATAAAAAGAATCAGGACATTAATTACATGCTTAAAACTAATATTTCTGTGACATTACAATAAAAACTTACCTTAATGTCAAAACCCAACGCTTTGTAGGGGATATAGCAAAATATGTTATGGGACTTGATGAACACAAGGAATTTGGAATTGTGGGAACCAAAAAGCATTCTGGAACATGTGGCGGCGGGGGTGTTGTACGAGCATGCACCCAGTCGCCGTTGTGCCTCATATCGTGGTCCCCCAATTGCTGCAGCCGGAGCAGCAGCATGACCTACAAGAAAAAATTTAAAATAATTATACATACATTTCTTGGACATGTGCATAACCTAGAACAAAACAAAGTTGGGAAATGAGTTGACAAGTTTATACTCCCACTTAAATTGGTGGTGGAATTTTTTTTTTGGGGGGGTGGGGTAAAAGCATTCCAATACTACGAGTTAAAATGGAACATTAATCTGTATGTTGCCAAAATATGTGTTTTTTGGCCTTCATGTGTGCCATCAGCTGCAAGTTAATGAGATTATAGGACACAGAATGAAAGTGGAGTTAAACTTGAGAGACTGGTGGTAAAGGAGTGGGGGAGGAAGACCAGAGAGGGACCTTGCAGGTGGAGAGGGAGACTAGAGAGACAGCATGGAGGGAGGAAGGTAGAATGAGACATGAGGAACCAGAGTAAAACTTGAGACTGAGTTTGGCTGGGAGGGAGGGGAGCAAGAGGGACCATGTGAAAGGAAACAGAAAAGTCTAGAAGCAGAGTGTGAGAGAATCTACGGCGAACAGAGCCAACAGTCAGGGACAAAGACATCAGCAGGATTTTAAAGCGAGGCTGAGAGAGTGAAATAGCAGGAGTGATGTGTGGTGATTTAAAGGATGTCAGAATGGGAGGGGCACAGGAAGTGGAAGAGGCAGAGAAGCAGAAGGAAATGTCTGTAGATTATAAAAGGCACGTACTGACGCAACGTTTATAACAATCTCAACTAATTTACACTCTGCTCCCATAGGGACATGACACAAATCTAGATTCTATCCAAAATCTGGTTTGAATAAACCTACTGCTTCTCATTAACACGGAAGAGGCACTAGTAAAAACTCTGTAAATGTGGTTTGCATGTTTGTGACACTCACAGACAAATAAAAGAAGGACTTATTAGTTATAAACATTGCTCTTACGTTGGGGGCACCACAGGAACCTCTGCTGGTGACTGGGCATGATGGGGAGCTTGGTGTTCTGTAATGTGAAATAGGACATTAGTAATGTTCCAAACAATTTGCTGAAGCAACTACATTGCCCACAAACATTGAACATCTCTGTACCTTCAGCTTGTGGGGTTGTAGGGCTATTAGCAGCCTCACACTCTTCCTGAAGTTGCTGAGCATCCAAGTCCTGATCACTGTCCTCAGGTTTGCGTGCTGTCCGAGGTGGTGCTTCAATTGTGAAGAATTAAATAAAAAAAAAACAATCATAAGCTAGTGCAATTTTTCTTGTTTATTAGGCTGATGGATAGACCTACAACACGTTTGCTAAATATTTAAGTTGTCCTTTAAAAAATTAACTGAAATGTAATGGGCAAGGAAGGGAGATGGTAAAGTACAAGTGGAGTTTATGATGGCACTGCAAGGGGGATGCTAAGGTAAAAAATGTAAATAGATTATTCAAAGGCACTAGTTACAATGATGTGAGCAGCAGAGAATATAATAGATCAGGGGTCCACATCCACCGGGCCACAGCCCAGAAGTGGGCAGCGGACACTCTCGCACCTGGGCCAGTGTATCCAGATTTCTTGCAAAAAGAAATCATCATCTATACAGTCAATGTTAACAATGGTTCCTAGGATGAAAAGTAACATAGCAACCATGCATTTATAGAACTAAGACTGGAATATCATGATTTGATAGTTTGAATAACATAACATACTTCAAAGTTAACTTCAAGGTCAAACATCCCTTTAATACAATTTTAAGACATTTGTGGTCTAGTGTTTAAAAGGTTAATACATGTTTGTCATTTTGCCAATGTTACAGCTGCACGTAAGTAACTACTACAGAAACAAACAACTATCCTGGAAACATTAAATACTCATAATAATGGCAAACAGGAGCAATATTTAAGCAAATAAGTGAAATGCCAAAGGCAAAATTATTTAGGTAAATACAGTCCTGAAGTCGACGCTCAAAAGGCTGCAGCCTCAGAGGTGGTAGTCGGCCTCTGCCGGTCCTCTGGGCCTTTGCTCTCCCGGCATTTAACTTCGCCCTTATCCAACGCTTCAGGTCACTGAAGCGCTTGAACACAGTGTTGCGATCTCTATGTACAGTGCTTACAGTGTTGACTTTGTCCGTTACTTGCTTCCAAAGGTTTTTGCTTTGGCAGCATTGATGCGGTTGGACTGACTTCCAAATAACACATACCATCTCGCAATGACTTAATCGACCAGTGTTATATTCTCGTCACTGGTAAATCTTCGGCCCATTCGCCCACTGGGGCCCTCATCTCCATCATCATCATCCTCCTGCCTCCTCGGTGATGCAGGTAGTGCCTCCTCCTCCAGTCACTTCCTGGGGGCACTTGTTCCAGCCCTTGATGAGGTGTGGGACCTGCCACGTGTCCCCGATGTTGCGGTTGAAACGTGGCGTGCCCTGGGGGAGTCCCTTCTGGCTGTGGTGCGGGACCTGCCACGTGTTCCTCGATATTGAAGGTGACACAAAGCGTAATGAAGGAAGTAAGGCATGAGGAATTTTAATCGATTGATTCAAATATGTCTTCATTCGATCATCCTCGACTATTTGCTACCATCAATCGTTCGAATCGAGGCAATTAATCAATCGCTCGAACGGTTCTTTTATTCAATCCAAACGTCCGTATTTGATCGAAAACACTTCGACTACCGAATTATACCTAATTGATGGTCGAATATCAAATTAATTCATATTTGACCTTCGACCCTTGATAAATTTGCCCCTACTAGGTGCCATACTTGAAGTACACTGCCACCAAATGTTCATACTGTCAACTCAAATCAACCAACTTCAGTAGGCTGTAACACCACAACATAAATCTTCTATTTGTGGCATGAGCACACAAAAACCATAGCTGTGCCAGCCTCTGTTTTACAAAAAGCTGAATTCCTATACTAAGAACAGAAAAGCTTAAGCTATTGACTTTTCAGAGCAAGTATACTATTTCTCTAAAAGAGGAATAATAAAGTGGTAAAGTAAAGAATAAAGTGACTATGGAGGAAGCTGTTCCTTAACCTAAACATTGGAAATGCCATCTGTTCCCATCTACCAGTAAACCATAATGTTCATTGCACAACTGCAAACCCTGATTGTGCCAAGATCACTTTTAAAAAAAAGCTGAAGCCCTTAGTAACCATGACACATCACAAAATTTTAGGACTAAACACTACATAAAATTCTATTATTGCCCTGAACACACAAACTATCAGTATACAATATCAATTTAGCACAAAGTGGAATTACACTTTTGTATTATAAATCTAGTCAGTAAACACAATTTCTTACCTATGGCAACCCAATAGCAGAAACATGAGCATTCAAAACATGATTATTCAAAACATGATTTGAAACAGAACCAAAGGTTGCGACTTCACTTTGGGCAATAGTGCTGTGTATCTAGTCTGATACCCCTTTTGCAGCACTCACTCCTGGCAGTTGGGCCACATTGTCACTAGCAGGCATCTCCAGAATCTCAGTGCCACCAAATAACAGGGCAGAGAGTATCTGCATATGATATTTGTAACATGAATTTCAAAGGGTCATTTCAATCAAAATATACCAACTTTCTTGTACCAGGCCCTCGTTTTCCGGGTGGCATTGTAATAACAATAGACATGTACCCACCGAGTAAAGGATCTGTACATGGTAATGACCTGAAAAAAATTTAAAGAATATATTATTTAAAAAAAAAAAAAATGGAGAGATGTATAAAAGTTAAAAAAAAAATTATATAAGTAATGCAGTTTTGTGCCTATTAACCAGTCCAGTATTACTTTTATAACCCAAATCATGTTGAAACTACCTCATCTGGATATTTGAGTGTAGTTCCACAAGTAGTCCTGTAGTCTGATCTACTTCTGTTCCCATTAACTATGTTATTGTTCCATCATTTTCTTCTCTATTTTGTACTGATGCATGAAACAAACTAATTTGGCTTGCTTTACAAATTTTTTTATACCAAGAAATTCCTTTGATGAAGGTAAAAAATTATGTATCATTGCTTATGCCATCTCATTCATGAATAACTTGTCTGTAAACCCTACAGATGAGTCAGTAGCTGTACTGGAACTTTTATCACTCATGGATTCTGACATTTTTCACGTCACAAAAGTAAAAAAATAAAATAATGAAATCAGATCTTACTGATAGTAATAACATTGTAAAATAAAAGGTTATTTATAAAAGTTTTAAATTTTTAGCTTGATTTTTTTCTAAAGCTCTGTATTACCTATCCTATTTCCATGATACACGTGTAACAATCACAGACCAGGCAAGCAATATTTTTGCATATATGGTTTCAATCGTATTTTGATCATTCTTTATGTTAGCTCCTTTAAAGGCCTCCTGCATGTATGACAAGGATGTCTGAATTTGTCCTATATATACGCTTTTCATTTAGTATTAAAAAAACCCCCACCAAACCACCACATGCCACCAACCTAAAACCACCACAACTTGACCTACTTTTGGAAGAAACCCAGTTGCGCTCCTTGTCTCTTTAATGCAACTCTTCTTCAGGCCCAGTGAATTGGAGCCCAGTGAATGCTACCTTTGGACAAAAAAACTTGAATCAGTGAATTCAGGGTTAGCAACCCAAAAACTCTGAGTTTTCGGACAAAAAACTTCTACTTGATTTAGTGAAACTCAAAAAAAAACTCATGAAGGCTATTAACATATTTGAATGGTTCAAGGCCTACTAGAACTTTTTGAAACCACAATTTAACTAATTTTCTCTAAAACCATGAATGCTATGAAACTTATTAAAATATCTGATTTAAAAACGTAATTTGCATTTTTTTGGACAATTGCTAACAGGAAAAAATCCAAAACTTCTAAAAAGTCTCAAGGGCTAAAAAGAAGTAGGTCCAATAGGATCCATGCAGATAATCTAATTTAATGGGACCTCAACTGTTTTTTTTTTGTAGATTTTTAGATCACAAATGTTTAGTTTTAGAGTAATTAAAAAATTCAAATGCTTAGAGGAATATGATTTGTGGAAAAAAAGAAATCAATTTTAGTAAATCAGCTTCACAGTCTTGAGTGTTAAAGGTACAGTAGTACCAAAAATGTGTTTTATGTTTAATATATAATTTAATGGGACCTCAACTTTTTTTTGTAGATTTTTAGATCACAAATGTTTAGTTTTAGAGTAATTAAACAATTCAAATGCTTAGAGGAATATGATTTGTGGAAAAAAAGAAATCAATTTTAGTAAATCAGCTTCACAGTCTTGAGTGTTAAAGGTACAGTAGTACCAAAAATGTGTTTTATGTTTAATATATAATGCACAGTTGCCATGCACTTCTAAATATTTTTTTTTTAGTTTCAGAAATACTGTTATCATAGACAGCTGCTGTGTAGCCGTGGGGAATGTTTTTCTTCCTGATTTGTGTGGTTGGTTTTTGGTGTTGGCATGGCGATTACCTCTAAATAAATTATATAGATACATATAAAATTCCACGAACTTAGGAATGCACACTGGGATTTTGCGATAAAAACTCTTGTGCTTTAGTAATTCCAACATTAAAAGAATACAGGGCAATGTTTCGGTCCCCTGCCTTGGGACCCAGATTCATTAAAATCACAATAAATAGATTCAAATGAATTAACCAATCAACAAACAGCCTCATTTTGAAGCATGACCTCACAAAACTATCCTATCTCATAGGTTAATCATCTTATTCAGCTCATTCTGCAACAAAGAATCAGAGGAACACATATTAGATCATTTTGTTAAAGTAAAATCTAGAAGTTGCAACATCATTTTATCTTTGACTCAGGAAACATGATAAAGAACAATGTTCGTTTAACCCACTTGGTGAAAGGGTATTCTATTTCTTGATCCAAAAGACTTTCCTTTGTAGTAACACCCTTGATCTCCTCCTCTGTTTAAGGGTGGTATGTGATCAATTTCTATGTATTTGAATGTGGGAAGTCTGTCCCATTTCCAAATAATGTTTTGCTACAGGCTTTTGCGTCTTTCCATCCCTGAATGCTACACTTATTGAGGATCTATGTCCGTCCATTCTTTACCTGAGCGTTAAGTCAGTTTTCCCACATACAAAAGACCACATGGGCAAGTGATTGTACCCGTGATATATCTTATGGAAAATCTTTCACCTGTATGTGGGTGTGTAAAACTGGTTCCTGGATTCAAGAATCTACATGATGTGCAATTTGGACACCGAAAACAGCCATGTTTTTTTTTTTTTATCAGAAAGCCAGCTGTTGGTAGCACTTAGATGGATCAGTTTTAACAAGCAAATCTTTCAAATTAGTTCCCCTCTTATATCCAATCAGAGGTGGATCTGGGAGTTTTTTAAATAAGCTGCGATCAGACTTAATTATATTCCAATGTTGTTTTATACGTTTACATATCTCTGGATGCTCCATTATATGTAGGTGAGTTGAGGACCAGATAGGGTGCCAAGAGACAAGATCCCAGGCTGGGAAATCCAGGACTCGGTGTGGTTCATAATAAGGAGGGTAACATCTGACCGGAGAGCAACTAGCTGGGTG
Source organism: Xenopus borealis (assembly GCA_024363595.1). Lineage (NCBI taxonomy): Eukaryota > Metazoa > Chordata > Amphibia > Anura > Pipidae > Xenopus > Xenopus borealis. The sequence goes on along the minus strand of CM044439.1, from coordinate 172,273,629 downwards.
AAGTATGAGACATTACTCAGGTGGGAACAGTGCCCGCAAGGTGGAGTGGGACAAGCTACGGCGTCTCCTCCCCTTTAGGTTGCATTACCTCACTAAGGTGTGTTATTTATACCTCATTGCCTGGATAATACCTAAAGCAGTGTTAAAGTGACATATCAATAAAGCTGTGAGTTATACCGTTGCCTGCTTGCGTGCCATTTATGTGCCCAGAGATCGGTCCCTTGCTAAGGGGTCGTGACACTTAATATTTTCGATAAATTTCAAGAGTTATAATTCACTTTCCTGTCATACAAATATAATATTGTCTATGAAACGTTGCCAGGCAACGAGATTGCCCCAGCTTTGGCAAAATGTTCCTCTCCTCCCATAGGCCCATAAAGAGGTTTGCGTAGCTGGGCGTGAATCTTGTTCCCATGGCGGTACCCCACAATTGCAAATAATATCCATCTTCAAACCAAAAATAATTATGACTTAGGATGTAAGAAATTGCATTTATAATAAACTGTTTCTGGTTATCTGGCAAAGTAACATCCTGTTCTAATGTGTACAAGGCTTTAACAACTAATGTACATAAATAGGTTTCTTTGGTTATTTCTATATTCTGTAAAGTTTGAATAGCGTGGGTGGAATCTCTTAAATATGTGGGTAATTTCTGTTTCAATATTTTTTATTGTCATAAAAATAACATTGTACAATTCAATATGCGCAAAATATGTGGGTAATTTCATTACATATCTCTGTAATATTTTATCGACATATTCCGATAGGTTACATGAATTTATTCCCGATATTCTCAGTCTCCCATGAGGATTTTTTATATCCTTATGAATTTTTGGTAAGCGGTAGAAGAGGTTTGGGTTTTTCCTGTACAAATAATCATTCTTTCTGGTCTAAAACTCATCTTGTGTGGCTTTATCTAACGTTTTCTTTAAGGTTGAATTAAACACTATTGTAGGGGTTACTCGTTAGCTTCCTATACGTATTTTTATCTTCAATCAATTCATATCTAGATATTTTGGGGTGTCCATAATGTGGAAAGATCGGCAAGAAAACGTTTTTTAAAGGACTTTGTTTATTTTTCCTAAAAATATCCTTTTAGATCTAAATGGTGTAGGAACAAATAATTAAGACAAACATAAGCCACAGTGCTTGATATCAGAATACACAGGTTTTAGTAATGAGGAATTCTATAAGAAAGTGACAGGACAGTTGTGAAAGAGGGAAAGATGTTCAAGTTTCTTAATTGTTACATACTGACCTCAGAGAATGTGCACTTGAGGAAATTCACCATGCGTCTAAAATATGCCCTACTGCATTCAATTCAATGCTTAATTGGTGTGTAGTAATTTCAAGTAGTGACGAGCGAATCTGTGAGGTTTTCTAGCGAAGTTTGCGAAACTGCCTCAGCGCGTCTCGTTTTGTCTCGCAGCAAACGCGTATCTGCTGAATTTGTCTAGATTTTATGGGGCAGATTTACTATAGGGTCAAAATTCGCCAAAAGTTTGGTGTAAAATAATGGTCCCATGTGTTATAAAATGTATGGTGGGAATCCGTTACTGAAAAAAATGTAAACACTCTTGCAATCAGCCTGAAAAAAGGAAAAGACGTCAGCGTTTTTAGTACTTAAATGATAAAATAAATGATAATGTAAGTAAGTGAAGATTGAGGATGTTCTATGCACTATGCAGGTTAGAGAGCTGGTGGTGAAGGCAAGTCTGTAGATAGAGGTAACGTTCAATAAAATCTACATCTAAAATCTACTGCAGCTCAGACACCTGCTGTACCAGGCCTCCTAGCAGGCTGTAGAGGTGCCCACCCTCTGAGTAGCAGCATCTGCTGCTGCTTCTTCAGGGACCTTTAGCAGCCCGGGTGGGGGTGGAGAGTCTGGTCCAGGTGGGGGAGGAGATTCAGGTCCTGCTGCCTCTTCCTCAGGTATCCACTCCGCTGGCAATCAATGAGTTCCATTTTGAGTAATACAGCACTTGCATTTATACAGTTCAAATTATGCAGGCGGAGGTGGTTTGTAACTACAAAAAAACCATCATTGATATGGATGGCAAGTATGGGGCCAAGCAAAACCATTAAGAGAGTTTTTTTGCAGAAGATAATTTCCATTTGACAGCTCATTTACTTGTTATCTAACTTATCTGCAATTAAATGACAGTTCCAATCCTAATTAAAGTATTCACTCATGCATTTTTACTCAAAAATAGCAAATCATTATAATATATTGTAAGTCTGGACATTATTGTAATTAATAAGAGCAGTCTATATTTTCTATTTAAATAACTACCTTCCACTTCCTGCTGCACCTCTTCAACCAGCACGGGGTGGTTCCTCTTCAGATCGCTCCAAATTCTTTGGAGCACGCGCACCCCATGCCTGACAGCATAGCGCTGGCGAAGCCTGCGCCTCCGGATTTGCATTATCCTGTGCCTGACTGCGTGGATACCAGGAGTACCGGGAGGTATGGTGTCGTATCCCTTTCTAGAAAATGCATTGGTTTTTACTGGGAAGGAGTCAAGAGGCAGATTAACTGCTATTTAACCGTGTTTATTCACACAATATGTTTCGGTTTTCATGGCCCTTTGTCAAGTGTATTACATACATAGTGTTACAAACTTTTAAAGCATAAAAAAGTGGCGGGAGCACAATGGGGTTGCATTGCTAATCCACAGGTGAGGCGTGTTTATAATTGTCCATATATAAATCTGCATTCATTAAGGTGATCATACCTATAAGCAAATAATATCAATTTTAATTCAATAAAATCCAAATATCGGTGGAACACCATAAACATTTCAGTGATATACCATAATAAGTTTTTTTTTTATTTAATTTGTTTGTTCATTAAAAACAATAATAAGGAACTGCCAATCATAGGCCTACCTTGAAAAAAAAACCTGCAAATAGACCATGATAAAGACATATATTGCTTTCCTGATCATACCTAATACTACTAATTCTCCGCATATAAACATGACTGCTATTCTTTAATTAGTATATACCCATCTTACCCTGGAGTGGGATCATACTTTCTACCGAATATTTTTGTAGTGTTGAAAAAAGTTTATCTGAAAAGAGGAAAGGTTTTAAGTCAGTTCTTCAAAACATTATTACATTTGTTAAAAGGGAACTGTATTACATCCACATCAATAGAAACATCCTAGATTCCAGTTCTCATTCAGATCTAATGGACACTAAGTGTCTCATCCTTTAAATGGTTATGTATATTAAAAAGAAACCATGTTACCGAATATCCAATTAGAGGAAACACTTTAAATTCCAGCTCTCATTCATTCCTGTTGGAAACATTGTATCTAGTCTTTTAATCCACCATGATTCTTTCTGTAATAGATACTGTTTCACATCCCATCCTCTCAGGGGTTGTTGAATCACTTCCAATACCATCCATTTCATTTGTGTTTGGTTATGACTTGCCTCATTAAAGTGTCTTGAGACGATCGTGTCAGTGGGGGTACCTGCTTTAAAATTACGGATACTCCCCCTGTGTTCTTTAATTCTGGCTTTTACACTCCTACTGGTCTGACCAACCCCTTTACCACATGGACATTTCAGTAGGTACACGACATTTTCTGTTGTGCAGGTTGCATAATGCCTAATCTTTATGGGGTACCTTGTGTAGGGTGCCTTACCATATCCCCTTTTATGATGGAGGCGCAACAAATGCAATTCATGCATGCAAAGGTGCCAGTTCTAGGGGTACCTAGGAACCTTTGAGCGCCCGATTTTTTAGGGGGGAAAACTTCTGCTGGGCAAAGGATATCTTTAATACTTCTCCCTTTTGTATAACAAAAGAGAGGAGCTGGCGGGAGCTCTTTTTTTTTTAGAACTTTGTCTTGTAATAACAGTGGCCAATATTTGGAAATAACTTTCTCAATACTTTTACTTTGAGCACAAAATTGGCTCACCACCGGAATGCGTGTAGCCTTTTTTATTTTAGGTTTATACATAAGAAGCTCATCCCTTTTTATACTAGAGGCCATTTGTACGCTTTTCTCTATATCACCATTTTTGTAGCCCCTAGCAGAGAATCTAGACTTAAGTGAGGCACTCGCCTTGATAAAGTTATTTTCATTCGAGGACACTCTGCGTGCCCTCAAGAATTGGCCTTTTGTAATTGCACGAATTACGCTGGATGGGTGGAAGCTAGAAGCGTGCAATATATTGTTACGGTCTGTGTCTTTCCTAAAAAGACTGGTATTGATAATGCCATTTTCGTCAATACAAATGGCTACATCCAAAAAGTTAATTGTTTTTCCTCCCACCTCTGTTGTAAATTTAATCGTCGGATGGGCAAGGTTAGCAGAATCAATCATTTCCCCAAATTTTGCAATTTGGCCTTCCCATAGGATCAGGATATCATCCACAAACCTGTGGTATGCCAAAATATACTCTCTGTATGGGCTATCAAGCAACAGCCGTTTCTTGTAAGAAACGTAAGCCTACGTAAGAAATTCCTTCTTCTTGGGGTATTGATGTATATAGACTTTGTATGTCTATGCTACAGAGGGATATGTTAGCTTTTAGCGCTAGGGATGTAGCGAACGTCGGAAAAAAAGTTCGCGAACATATTTGCGAACTTGCGTCA
>CM044439.1:172228246-172267468 GCA_024363595.1 Xenopus borealis | reverse complement strand
CAGATAGTTAGCCCTAAAAAGGGCTATTGTGGGGTGAGCAGGCAAGCAGAAGAGGGAAAAAAGTAACCTGAAATCCACAACCTCCACTTGCACTGGCTCAGAAAAAAGCTGTCTCCACTAGCTAAATAGAACACCAATCTCTCTCAAATCTGCTCTCTCTAACCTACCAAAAACGCAGTAATGGCCGCCTCTACACCTCCTTATATAGACGGTGGTATGGCTCAAATCTGATTGGCTGCTTGTCAGTTTGTTGTGCGTTGTTTTTGACGCACGCGCCGAACTCGACGTGCGGCGAAATCAGCCGCACAGCAAAATTTTTACAGTTTTGCTAAAAATTTTTCGAAACGCGCAAATTCGCCGCAAATTCGACAGGCGCATTTTTCCGCCCATCGTTAATTTCAAGTTAGATGAAACACATTTGATCTCTAATATAATCATCACTTTCAGAACAAACTGAATTATTTTACAATAAATACAGTTTGACTCCGCAACTAAATTTCTAGTTAATCCACCATAATGCATACATATTTTCATCGGTTAGTGTTGTCCCTTGTGGGCTAAATAGCAATTCATGATGGTGAATGTGTCACTCTATCCTTATTGTTATTGCACACTTATCTGTAGTGATATATCGGTTTATATCAGACACTACTCCCTAAATGAATTGTGTAAATAGTTATAAAGTCATTTTATTCTTTTATCTTCGATTATATTTATCTTATTTCATGGATATAGAATCCTATTATTTTGTATTCCATTACACTATTATGATAGTGTTTTGAAATATATGTATAAAGAGGAGGCATACATTGAGAAGACAGAAACAGCCTTACAAGACAGTAAGAAAGACAGATAGAAAGTAATAGTCAGGTAGAGAGAGAGAATGATAGAGAGACAAAGAAGTAAATGATAGAAGCAGAAGAAGAGACAGATATTATCTTTATTTCCAGAGTCATTTGTCGAGGAGCTTACCAGGCCTTTAGTTACCAGGGACCTAAAGTTAGTATTATATTCCCTGCATGATTTGTCAGTCTTGTAAGAATAACAAACCCAGGTCCTGATGGATTATACATTGGTTTCTGTGACATTACAGTACCTTATATTTTCCTGTTAAGAAACATTTTCATGTGGTAAATCAACAAAAAAAAACTAATAACTTATAAAGATAAAAGTAACTGAAAACAATTCTTCTATCCTATCTACAGTAGTAGGCTAGAAATCACATCTCAGAGCTACTTTGTGTTTGTAACAAATAGCTTATCAAAATTTAAATACACCAAGAAGGAAAGATACACTAAATAAACTAAATGTATAGAAACTTTTTCAACTGAAAATTATCTCCAGGTAGACATTCAAAAAGTTATTGTTTGATGGTTTCATCTATTCATCAAGTATCTAGATTTCAACTTTTTCATATCTTTTTCTGGCTTGTCAATCAGAGAATAGAAGAAATCCTTTTTTTTCATAAACTAATGCCATAACCACCTTGTCACGGTCAGCACCCAACACCAGAACAAATGCCAAGCACCCTGGTCTCGGCTCGTGCTTCACCAGTAGTGTGACCGCCTTTGGCTTCGGGTGGAGCCCTCAGCTTACTCAGATGCCACCTGGACTTAAACGAGAGTTGCAGGGCAGGAGTTCTGGCCAGCAGTGGGGCACGACTATAACGCAAAGTCCTTTGGGCAGAAGTGTCAGGATACAGAGGTCAGAGTAAACGGTAAGCCAGGCTGGGTCAAACACTGGAGAACTACAGAAGTAGTCTAGAAGCTTTACAGCACAGGATACAGGCACCAGGAAAAAACCTATAACAGGCAATATGAAATAACAAGATTCCCTTTTAAATATTTAAATTTTTGCGCCATTGCGAGTTGACGTCATTAAGTCAGTGTGCATGCGCCAACAAAGAAGGACGTGGCGCACCTTAGCAATCAGACACAGAGAGGGAAGAGGAGCAGCAGGCGTCCCTGCCGCACTACTGGACCACCAGGGCAAGTAGGTTTTATCTTGAAGACAAAGTCAACTTTTCCATCTTTATAGATTTTTTTTTTTTTTTGGCAACCCAGTCCTTTTTACTTTTAACATTATGATGTGATCCAAAGCAGCTAGCTGAGTTCTAAGTGTGACATCCATAAAAAATTAACACATTTTGGATGGTATTTGTGGATCATGCTGTGGTAAACTTCAAGTTCACCTGTATGACAACGTTAGGATAATTCTGTAATAATTTTGTCAAGAACAACCACCTGAAGTGCAGTGAAAGGTGAGGATCACTTCTCAAGCCAAAGATGTTCATCCTCTGTAGACTAGATGAGCACATTTGTTTTACAGATCACCTGATTTCTCATGCATGTTCCAATCCAAACATGAAAAAGAATCAATTGCCGTATTTCTTTAAAAAGTTGTACATGATTAACAGACTCCATCTAGGGTATCAATTTTTTGAGCAATTTATCAAATTGATTTAGAGAAGTGCCACACATCGTATTGGTGTATTATATTTTCATAATCTAACCGCATTATTTTTGTATTGAAGGGTGCCTTTCAGTGCACACAATTGTTACATCCAGTAAATCATTTAGCACTTTGTTCAAACACTCTTGAAAAGATTTTTATTTCAAGATTAGAAGACTTTGAGGATTTGTCTACTTTTTGGATGTTAAAATATAAAAAAAAAATTTTCGGCACAAATCCATGAGCGTGTAGATGCAGTATTTAGCTGAAAAGCCTGGATTTTCCATCACCAGACATAGACTCAATTCTCGCAAGGTTGCTTGAATTTCTTCTCAATGTGTTTTCCAAGTTTAATTAATAGCAGGGAAGGTAAATCTTCGCTGGTGGTACTGGAGATAAACACTAACATTTTCAAAAAGAATGTTTCATTTTGAAATTATTGTGATTCAGATCAGCTGGCCGAGTTCTAGCAACCAACACATTTTGGATGGTATTTTAAGCTCATGCTGTGGTAAACCTTAAGTTCTCCTGTATGATAAAATTTAGATAATTTTATTGTCATTTAGAATAAGTTTGTCAAGAACAACCACCTGAAATGCTGTAAAAGGCGCGGATCTCTTCCCAAGCCAAAAATGTTCATCCTCAGTAGAGCAGTACTGGTACAGTTCACCTGATTTCCACTCATGTATGTTCTGAACATAAAAAAAAGAACCACTTGCTATTTTTCTTTCATAAGGTTTTTATTCCCACAGCAGGTATGTGAACAGCACCGTACATGATTAACAACAGGATTTGAACAATGTTTCAAATCAATTCAGAGAAGTGCCACATATCAGATTGGTGTTCTATATTTTCATAATCTTACTGCATGCAAGTGTTATCATTTAGGGCTTTGTTCAAACACTTTTTTTAAGCCTTTTTTAAGCAGCAGTGGATTTGTCTACTTGTATGTAAAAATTCAAAACTTTTGGCAAGAACCCATAAGCATGTAGATGCAGTATCTATTTAAAAAGCCTGAACTGTCGCACTGTCCATCTCCAGACGAACAGACTCAATTCTCGCAAGGTTGCTCTGATTTCTTTATGATGTGTTTTCCAAGTTTGTTTAGCAGGTGTTAAATATTGGTTAATGTAAAATGCGTAAAATACTCCAGTATTGATTAAGTTAAAATATACATTTTTCACACATCCATTCCCATACTACATTGTTCCTTAAAGAGTTAAGAGTATGCGCACAGCTCAACAGCAACAAAGAGAGAATGCTTCAATCCTCATTATCAGATGTACCGACATCGGAATAATCTGAATTTTGAAGAGATGGAGGAGAGCACTCAAACGCCACTTTACTGCTAGTGATTATTTATTAGACTGTTAGACACAACATATTTCGGGCCTCTGACGCCCTTTCTCAAGTGTAACTAACACAGATACAAAGTGAACATTTAAACACACCCACTCCACCCGTTCATTAGTAACATCCAATCTGGCTTGTTCTTTAAATGGACAAAAAAAGTTAAATTTTGTGTCCACAAGTGATCAAAGTGAATCTGGATTCTTTCTTCTTAAAAGAAAATACATAATGCAACAGTGTCCCTTTAGCTAGATGCATTTGTAAAAAATTAAAACAATACATAGCATCTCCAGTGCATACAATCATGTAGAAAAAGTTACATTATATTAAAAACAATCAATTACATATACACTTTAATACAGTAGTACTACCGATTATCGGTATTAAAAACAATCTATTAAGATACTTGAGATTTTTAGGAACAATTAAAATATCTTACCCAATTAATGCCGTTTTTATGCTTTTTTTACTTTCAAGTTTCTGGTCTGAAAAATAAAGGGTATGTATTATTAATATTACAAATACAGTTTCAAACTCCATGATTCATTTATACCATCAGGATAAAGTGTACCTAACTTCTTGATCCATCTCCCTTCATTCTGCAAGAGTCTTTTTAGTCTGTGTCTAATATCGGGGGCCACTACCTCGAGGACACGCCAACGTAGTTGCATAGAATTGTGTTTACATTCAAAGAAATGTTGGGAGACAGAAGTATCGGTCTCTGTATTTTCCTTAAAATTTCTAATATTTTTATGCTCCTGAATTCTTAATTTCACTTCTCTAGTGGTCTGACCTACATAGCCAAGGCCACAGGGGCAATTAAGTAGATATACAACATGGGTTGATTTCTCATATCCTTTCTTTGGGTGGTTGATTTTACTACCTTGTATTATTGCCGAGCAGTAGTTACAGCTTAAGCAGGGATAAGTCCTCTTCTTTTTTTGTTCCATAGAAAAGGGTTTTTTTATGACGTGTATCTAACACAGCATATCTTTTAAGGTATGTCCCCTTCTATAACAAAAAAGAGGGGGCGTATTGAATAAATGGCCAAACTGTCTATCAGCTTGTATGAGGCCAATATCTTTTCAATGTACTGCTTCATTATACATTTTACAGAGACTAAGTTTTACCTGCAACTTACTAGCTGCTTTTGCTTTAGCCTCTTCTGCGAGGCGACAATCTCCCCAAACTGCCTGGTCCCTGCCCGCTTGAATGAAGTAATGCCAATGCACTCGCGGCGATTCAATTTCTGGAACCGCACGAAGTTGACTAGTAAGGAAACTTCAGGCAATTCAGCAAGTGCATTGGCGCTGGCATTTCTTCATTCAAACAGGCGGTGGGAAGGGAGCAGGCAGTTTGGGGAGATTGTCGCCTCGCAGAAGAGGCAATTAAATGCCAAGCAACTAAATCTCCCCAAACCTAAAAATCCTGTGAAACAAGCAGATTCTGGTACCTGGACATGCCTGGAGGGTGGTTACTGTATTAAAGTGGACCCGTCACCCAGACACAAAAATCATATAATAAAAGTCCTTTTCAAATTAAACATGAAATCCAAATTCAAATTTTTATTAAATAATTTTATAGCTGTTTTAATCTCATTTAAAAATCTCAGCTGTCAATCAAATATTGTCTGCCCCTCTATTCCTTAGGCATAGAGGCGGGGCAGATAATTACTTTCACTTTCCATTCAGCACTTTTAAGATGTCACTGCTCCCCACACATTCCCCCAGTTCTCTTAACCATTTAATTGTGTAGGACATGGGGGGATAGACATCAGGTCCCCTATTCTGGTGCACAAACAAGATTTTGAAATGATACAAGGCTTGTCTTAATAACAGTGTCCATATAATGGCTCCTGCCTGCTTGCTATCAATGAATGAATTCCCAGACTGAAGAAAACAAGATTAAAATTATTTAATTATTATTTATATAGTGTAATTAATGTTCATTTTGCTTGACTAATGTAACATAGTAACATAGTAAGTTAGGCTGAAAAAAGACTCGCGTCCATCCATTTTTTTTTTAACTGTCTAACTGCTAGTTGATCCAAAGGAAGGCAAAAAACTGTTCCTAAGCCTCTCCAATTTGCCTCAGAGGGGGACAAAATTCCTTCCAGACTCCAAAAAGGCAATCGGACTAGTCCCTGGATCAACTTGTATAATGAGCTATCTTCCATAACCCTGTATTCCCTCACTTGCTAAAAAGCCACCCAACCCCTTCTTAAATCTATCTAATGTATCATCCTGTACCACTGATTCACTTCCCTCCCTGTAACACCCCTTTCCCTCCTTTCATCTAATCTCATTGGCTCCCTCCTGTCTGCTGGGAGGAGCTACTGGTGAATAAAGCATCCAACCCCTTCTTATAACTATCTAATGTATCAGCCTGTACAACAGTTTCAGGGAGACAATTCCACATCTTCACTGCTCTCACTGTAAAAAAAAAACCCCTTCCGAATATTTAGGCGGAACCTCTTTTCTTCTAAAGACCGCACACAATATTTGGGTACGACATTTTTTTCAAGCCATAGAGGTGGACTGGCAGTGTTTGCCAAACAATTTGTCCCAGTGTTGCAAGACATGGCTGACCAATACACTATTCTCAGTAAAAGAAAAGCCCTATGAATCTTTTCCGGAACAGGTTCTTTAAGGGGTACTGGAGGAGATAATACTTCTCTACTTGGTCCCTTACCAGGATCGGTCTCCTGAACAGGAGGAATTAAAGAAGACGATGTAGCAGGACCTTCCTTGGTAAAAGATTTGTGATTTGCAAAAATGTTCAAATTCACTAGCACCCCAAAATAACAACAACGCACCTACTCTTTATATACCCTCTAAACAGATTTCATTGGCACTTACGCTAGTGAATTCTCACGCCAAATAAACGCCAGCGTAATTACAAGGGAATTGCCTGCACAAAATTGGAGACGCCGGTGCGAAATTGCGTCAAATCAGTAGAAAAGGCTTATTTTACTGTATCTCAATAACTACTTCCTCTGCCTTGCCCAACAAACATTTTTTGGATGGTTTGGATACAAATTGTAGGTAGCAAGGAAAAGCCTATGAGGCAGGAAGTATCTGCTCAAATGATTTTAATCCTCACTACATGTTTCAGGCCTCCTGGCTCTTTGTCAAGTGTAATACAATTAGTGCAAGTGAAGCTATTAAGCTGTATCAGTGATTAGCTTTTTAAAGCCAGCTGCAAGTAGAACAATAAAAGCAGCAATTTGATTGGTTGCTACTGATTACTGCACATGGGCAAATTTGCCCAGTGTTGATAAATGACCCCCCAAGGTGTCACGATTGTGAGCTGTGCTGTAAAAAAAAAACTAAATGATTAAAAACTTAAAACCTCCATTCCTTTTGTTAGTTATAACTGGTACTGTCACTATATACATTGATATGTTTTTAGACCTACCAGAGAATAATCTATAACAAAGTTACTTGTACAAAGTAATAGAATTATCAGAGAATGTACCATTAGCAGTATTCAATATTCAGATAGGGCAACGGTTCAAGGTCTGTGGGGGGGATACAAAAAAAATCATATCAATATAATGTTTATAAAAAAACACTTAACACCAATTTTAATTTAGACCTTTTGCTGTGACTATGTCTAATTTCTTAATCCAGAACATCTCCCTTTGTTGTATAATTATATTTTATATTTATGCAAACTGTATTTATAATAATGCACTTATTGTTACTGATTAATGCAGTGATCCCTTGTTTGTACTACTGAATTATTGTTACTGTACAGTGCTTTGCCCTCAAGGAGCGCTATATAAATAAAAATATACATACATACATACATAATTTGAAGTGAGTTTCCTCCTCTTGATGGTGCTTTTATTACTTCCAGTACTAACCATTTTAATTGAGTTACATTGTGTTTCGTTTTAAAGAAATGTCTAGAGACAGATGTATCTGTGTAAGTATCTTTTTTAAAGTTACGAATGTTACCACGATGTTCTTTTATCCTGGTCTTAGCTTGTCTTGTAGTTTGTCCAACATATACCATGCCACAAGGACATTTTAGGAGGTATATTACATTTTTTTGACTCACAGGTAGCATAATGATTAAGTTTAAGTGGTACTCCTTTTGTGGGGTGATTGATTTTATCCCCTTTAATGATAGATGTACAACAAATACAATTTAAACATGGAAAAGTACCTTTTTTTGGGTTACTCAAAAATCTTTGTGTGCCCCTTGTAGGGTGTTCTATTTCTACTGGACAAAGTATGTCTCTAATTCTTTTCCCTTTTTTATAGCTAAACATCAATGACTTAGGGAGTATTTTATCTAAGGTTTTATCCTGTAACATAATTGGCCAGTATTTGCTGACCATTTGTTCGATATTTCTACTCTGCGCACCATATGTAGAGACAAAAAGGGAGAATTGTTTCATACTTACCGTAATTCTCCTTTCCTGGTCACTCTCCATATCGCATTACTCTCGGGGGAACCCCTCCCATCCCTGCCCCCAGACCAGATAGTCCCTCCTCACCTCCTCGTCAAATACCAAGTTTAAATAAAGGGTGGGAAATGCTGATATGCTGGCTCAACAAATCCCTCCTCCTGGGAAGAGGCCATGGTGGAGCAACTGCTAGCTTCAACAGGAGTGGATACCATGGCCTGCGTGGCCACTTCGGAGCAATCAGGTTCATATCTGCCCTGTCTTGAATGGCCTTCTGAAGAGTCCGAAGAATGAGTGGAAATGGAGGTAATGCATACATCAGATGTGAAGTCCAGTCCTGTAGGAGAGCATCTGTTGCCTTCGCTCTCCAGGAAAAGAAGATCGGGCACTGAGTGTTGTTGATTGAGGCCATCAAGTCGATCTCTGGGCGACCCTATCTTTCCACCAGCATCTGAAAAACCTCCTGATGTAAGGCTCACTCGTGAACCGAAAGGACATTTCGACTCAGGAAGTCTGCCTTCAGGTTTTTTATTCCCGGTAGGTGATCTGCTGTTAGAAGAAGATTTTCCTCAGGACTCAGGAAATAATCGGTTGGACTTCTAGAAGCAGTGACCTGCTTTTTGTCCCCCCCTGTTTCCTGACATGTGCTACCGCGGAGGTGTTGTCTATCAGCATTCTGACCGAGGAGCCCTGAAGAGTATTGGCAAAAGAAAACAGGGCATTCTTTGCTGCCCTGATCTCTAATATGTTGGAAGGATCTCCCCTCTGCTGGGAAGACCACTGGCCTTGAACCCAGTCTGCTTCCAGATGTGCACCCCAACCCAACGTGGACGTGTCCGAGACCAAAGTCTTCTATTGAGGCTTGGTTAAGGGAAGACCCCTGCAGAGGTTCTTCGCTGATAGCCACCAACTCAGAGACTCCTTGAAAGTTGGAGGCAGTTGAATCTGCTGATTCCAGTCTTTTTTTCCCCTGTCCCAACGATCCAGAAAGAGCCACTGGGCTGGCCTCATATGCCACCTGCCACTCATATGCCACCTGGGATGGTTGCCGCCATCGAGCCTATCAGGGACATTAGATCCTGTGCTGAGATCTGAGACTTCTCCATGATGACTGTTGCTATCCCAATTAGAGCATGAGCTCTCTGAAGTGGAAGCGACACCATACCCCTTTGAGTATCGAACATTGCTCCCAGATACTGCAGTGACTGCGAAGGAGCAAGCTGGCTTTTCTCCCAGTTTATCAACCAGCTGTGAGTCTGTAGACAATCTAATACCCGATCTCGATGGGAAACCAGCGACTCTCTGTTCCTTGCAGACAACAGAATATCGTCTAAGTAGTGGAATATGGAAATCCCTTCCAATCTTAAGGCCGCTATCAAGGTTACCAGGACCTTGGAGCTGTTGACAGGCCAAATGGAAGACAACGGAACTGGAAGTGTTTTCCTGCCAAAGAAAACTGAAGGAAGCGCTGATGAGCTTCTATGACTGGAATATGGAGGTAGGCATCTTGAAGATCTATCGAAAGCAGCCAATCTTCCGGAAGTACTGCTGAAATGATGGAAAAAATGGACTCCATCTTGAATTTCTGATACCTCAGAAACTTGTTGATCTCCTTGAGATTCAGAATCGGTCTCCAACCGCTCGAAGATTTCTCTTAGATCTACCATGCAGCTGTTATCTGGTTACCTTCCCATTGTTCTTTTGTTAGGCTGCTGTAGGGGTAAAGGGAGGGGATGATATCACTCCAACTTGCAATACAGCAGTAAAGAAAGACGGAAGTTTATCAGAGCACAAGTCACATGACTTGGGACAGCTGAGAAATTGTCAAAATGTCTAGCCTCATGTCAGACTTCAAAATTAAATATAAAAAAATCTGTTTGCTCTTTTGAGAAATGGATTTCAATGCAGAATTCTTCTGGAATGGCACTATTAACTGATGCATTTTGGAAAAAAAAAATTCCCATGACAGGATCCCTATAAAGTGTCGAAGCAATTTTTTAAAAAACAAAACATAACAATAAGAAATTAGAATGACGGAAGAAGAACACAGCTTTCAAAAAAGAAAAACACCAGCTACCTACTTAACAAATTTGGAGGAGGTTCCATTAAGCTGTGTGGCTAGTTCAGGGAATGGGGCCCTTAATAATAGAGGGTTCAGATAAATTCAACCCAATTTCCACAAATTTTTAAGGTTAATGATCAAGCATCATTAACAAAATTAAAATTAAGCAAGGGTGGTATAAACAAGACACTCTATGAACTCAACAAAGGCATTTATGCCGAGAGAGAAGTACAATATTCAGTTCCCCAACTTCAATATCATGGACAAACTATCAGATGATTTGAAGCATGTTTGTCCATGCTCAGCATCCAATAAATTATTCCAAACTGGAGATGTTTGGTATGCGCGAATGGCCAAAAATACCGCCATCCAGATACTTATCAAAGGCTATAGGTGGCATCTACAGGCTGTTAAATATGCTAAAAGAGCCTGAACTAAGTATTGCTGAACTTTCACAATTTCCATGCTCTAATTAATGTACTTATGTAATTTTGTAAAGAGGCATATTACATATTTTGTGTAAAACCAATAAACTTTGTCATTGCTGAAATACTAAAGCATGTTATATTTTGAAAGGAAGTTTTTACTTTGTAAACTGGGTTAATTTTCAACATTAGGAATAAAAACAACTTTAATAACAGCAATATAGACTGTTTTCTCAAAATTCATTTCTGTATCTTAAACAAATGAAAGTGATTGCATAAAAAAAAACGCTGAATTAAATTCTTCCGGATAATAGCTGCTTCCTGCTGGTCCACATGTGTTTCATGGTCATGGAGTTCTTCAGAAACTGATGATGTTTCGCACACTTCATTCTGAACTCTCTCGATAATAATATTGTGCAGAACCACACATGCAACCACAATATAACAGACCTTCTCTGGTGAATACAACAGAGACCCACCAGTGATATCTAAACAGTGAAATTTGCTCTTGAGAATGCCAAATGCTCCCTCAACGAGAGATCTTGTTGCATGAACTCTGTTATAAATTCTTAGGCTGCCACACTAGTGTCATCAAGTTTTTAAAGGATATCCACAGGATATCCAGCTACTGGGGCATCTTACATGTACATCATTTCTACCTACTTCTTTAGTTAAGCTTTAGTTTTTTAATTAAGTATTTTAAGCAAAAACAGGCATATTCATTTGTTCAGCTTTGTTTGTTAAAATCGTTAATTACCGTTTTTTAAAATTTATTTAAAAAAAAAAACCAAGCGACCAGCAACAAATAAATATCATACATACATTTTCCAGTAGTATAGAAGCCAACAATTTACAATCACACAAGTTAAATAATGTTATATATAGAAGTTTCTGAAAACACTGGGAATAATAATAGTTTAAACAACTGCACCACATAAAAACATTTCACATTTTAAAAACAGTAATAATTTACATGTCAAAAAAAAGGTAAATGTATTTTTACCTAATAACCACGAATCTTTGAAGCCGCCCTGTTCAAAACGATTAGCCAAAGAAGATTTGGATAAAATAAACGAGTCATGAGAATAGCCTGGAAATTTTGCCACAATATCCACAAACTTTAAGTTAGGAGCAGACAAGTTGGACATTGATGCTGTGCGAGTTCCGGTAAATATGCTCCACATCAGCAGGTGGAAAAGTGCAATATGTGTGCAATCAATAATACCCACTACATTGGGAAAACCACCAATTTCATAAAATTTCCCTTACACAGAATTCAAATAAATTCAAACAAATGATTGGTAAACTTGAAAAATTGCCTTCAACACCTCATCTAAACAGCGGCTGCATGAGCTCTGAGCTACACCTCCAATCACAGCAATGCAACTCTGAAAGTCTCCCTTGGCAAAAATATTTAAGGCCAAAAGCAGTGGAACAAGGCCAGGGATGCCATTGGATCTCTGAGTTTGCTTGCACAAATACTGTTTAAGTACATTGTACAAATATATTAATTAAGTACATTGTACAAAGATATATTAATTCCAGAGTGTTAAGTCTGTAGCGATCTTTAATTTCACTGTGCAAAAGATCGACTAGTGTTACTCTGTCTCGAAAGCTTTTAGACTTCCGGCATTGGCGCCTTTTAACTTTGCTAACAAGGTTATATGGCAAATTTACTTTCTGTAGCCTTTTCTTTTATAGATGATAGAAAAAAGGTGAAGGAAAGATGATTTCCATGATCTAAAAATAAAAAGAAACAATATATCAATGTAACATTCAAAGCAGAGGTGGGCTATACCAGCAAGACACGCTAGCCAGCCCATCCACTCATCACTTTCACAGCTACACATAGATGCACGGTAGTTAACACATACACAATAGTGGCAAACTCATTAAAGCCCAGTGCCATGTCCATTATACAAAAGAACATACCATTTGAACATTTTACCATGGGTTCCAACTGTAAATTATATCCTTATAAACAGTGCGTTCCTACATCAGTGACCTGTGTCAAATTCCCTGGCTCTTCCTGATTTGCTGTCTCTCACACATGGCCTCAGTGTCATGTCTGTCAGGGGGCCTACCGGCACCCTAGGGAGGTAGTCGGGATCAAGGAGGAAGCTTAAGGGTCAAAGTCCAAAAGCGAGGTACAGACAAAAGGATCAGGCAGTCTTAAGGTCAAAGTCCAGGCAAAAGGTACAAATAGGCAGCAAGAGTTCAGGGAATAGGTTCAGGCAAAATCGAGACCAGCAATCAATAATAATCACCAGGAATGTAGCAAACAATTCCTATACTTGTGCATTGAACCGGTGTCCAGAGTATCTCTTTAATTTGAATTTGGCACCACGGCGCGTGACATCATCTCGCCGGCACACCGGCATCCTTGCGCCCAGATGTGTCTCCTGGGTGCCGCCATGTTGGATCTGCCATGAAGAGGAGACGAAGACCCAGGTGCTCCTGACAATGTCCCGCTGTACTTACTTGCTTGGGGTTCTAATTAAATCAAAACCCATGAACAAAACAGAAGGCCCTGTACCTTTTTAATTTAATGGCACGTTCCCTTGTAGGAACTGCGGACACTGCAGTGGCGTTATGCACCCGTCATTGGGCACTAAACAAGATCAGAGGTTGTTTTACATGTGACACTTTTAATGTAATTTATTCTATGAAATGCCTTTGTGGGTTGACCTATGTGGGCCAAAATTCGAGACCTATAAAGGTCCGACTCAACGAGCATAAATCTATAATAAGAAATTATAAACCTACAGTCTCTTTACCAAGTGATGTGCAATCTAAAAAGGAAGGTGTAACAAAGGAGAAAAAGGAGAAAAAAGAAATGCTTTTAGCTAGGCATTTCTTTTCTCAAGGTCACCGGGTGGTGCAATTGTGCTGGCAAATATTGGAACGGGTGACCCCCAGACCAGGGCATGACAGGAAAAAATTACATCAAAGAGAATGTTTCTGGATTTGGCTTTTACAGTCCAGGCACCCTAAGGGTCTGAATGAGGAGTACAATCTGGCTTGTTTTTTGTAGTTAAAGTTTCTCCTTTTTTACAGATAAGGTTCCCCGGTGTAGGGCAGGGACAGATACTGACCGCCTCTGACCGTACTACCGTACTACTTTTTAACTAATTGATTCTGTGCATTGTTTATGTATAAGGTGATTATACAGTTCTTTTTTCCTTTTGCTCATTAGGTTATTGTATGGACTTTTGCTTTGAAGGTATCACTCTGACAAAGACTTTTACAAAGAATTTTATCAAGTTTTGTTTTTGATATAATTATTCATGTTTATTACACTAATTTATGTAAATGAATGTCCTCATATTTGCACCAATCACGGCTTGGTTAGGCTTTATATGTGTGATTTCACTAATTACCGTATGCTTGACAAAGGGGCCTGACCCCGAAACGTTGCTCACTTACGCATTAAACGTGCAAGGTGTTCCTTGCTTGCTACAACCTGTGTGCCTTGGATTTTCTCATCTCTCCACTGTACTTACCCCCCATCTGCTCCATCTGGTACTCTCACATAATTGTAAAATAAAACTGCTTTGCAAAATATAATAACATTGCAAGTGAAAATTTGACGCACCTTTAAAAACAAAAAAACACTATATAAAAGCACTCCGACAACAACCGTGTGCATTTATATGGTGGCAAAACTACCCAATGACTAACTTCCCTAAGTGCCAGAAGAATTTCACATTTTGGTCACGCGAAATGCCAGCCGTTTTTAAGCATTTTGTACTTGTTCAGTTTAACAAGGTTTTATTGTAGGAAAACCTCCATGAAACTAGGAAAATTATATATATTTTTTTTCGTTGCAAGCTGGGCATTGACATGAAAGTGGAATTTTGTGACATTTCTGGAGATTTACTGTGTATTTTGGGTGAAATATGTAAAAAAAGTTCAATTGTTAAAAAATTGTGTATATATGGAGTTTTTTTTCCACAGAAAAGTTAATTTTACATTTATTTTTTTGTGTTTGTAAAAGCCCTGATCCTGACAAGTCCAACAATACCCAATATGTATCTGTAACACACTTTCTTTGTCCAGAAGTAACTCCCAAACTAAAACAGCATTTTCTGGAATTTTATACCAGAACAAAGTGGATAAGCACATGTGACAGTTGATGCAGCATAATTTATATATAAATCTAAATTATCCCTTCAAGTTTGGTATTTTTAGAAACTACAGACCTTCAGGTTACTACGGATGCTGTAGTTTTCACTGTGTACTACTTGCAGTTTTACAGTCAAAACACCCCTGAAACTGTGAAAAAAACCCCACAAACCCTATATGTCTGAACAGTACACTTCTTCAGCTATTCAAAGATGCCATTCTAATTTTTATATACTTAGAATTGTGGGCGCAGTCATTCGTAGAAGTTAGTGATTTGGTCTAAAATAAAGGAAAAAAGAGGTCCAAAGTTTGATTTCTCCCTAAGTTTCCATGGCAACTAACAAAAACCTGCTCAAAAACAACCTGTAAGTTCTCCTGAATAGAACGATACCCCATATGTATAGATACACATAGAGACACAGCCACCAAACACCCCAAAACAGGCACAATGCATTAATATTGGGGCTGCAAATTTATGTACAGTTCTCAATATTTTTCATCCTAAACTTCCCCTTACCTGTGAAAGTACCCCCATAAACGATATATTTCTGATAAATACACTTCTTCAACTATTCAAAGATGCCATTCTTGCTTTTCTACATGGAGAATTGTGGGCACAGTTGTTCATAGAAGTCCGCAATTTGGTATGAAATAAAGGAAGATATACAAAGTTAGATTTTTCTCTGTTTCCATGGCAACTGAAAAAAACTGCTCAATAGCAATCTGCACATCCCCCTGAATAAAACGATACCCCATATGTAGAAATACACATAGAGACACAACCACCAAACACCCCAAAACAGGCACAATTCATAATATTGCAACCCCCACAAACTGTGCTGTGACCTGAAATAAAGGAAAAGACATTATACAAGATTAGATTTATCCCCAAGAATTCTCCCGGAGAATTTTTGGACTACACTATGGATCTGCATCTGGTTGCTACCACATTAACCCCAAAATATATTTCACTCACCATTTTGGATTCAGCGGCGTCTTTACGTCACATCTGTCCTGTGGTGCTAGAATACCAATTGTTTGCTTCTTCCTACACTATTTCACCAATGACAAAATCTGTACCACATTTTCAGATATATTTACCAACAAAATACATAGTAAATTTGGACGATAAATTATGCAAGTGTCCTAAGAAGTTTAGGTACCGACAATAAGGATTGGGGTATAAGCAGCTAAGATAAAATGATGCCCACCAGAAGTTTTTAAAAAAGCGGATACCCCACTGGTAACAGGCATGACATGTGATCAAAGTGCAATTCCAATTCAGAGAGCCACTGCAACTTAGTCTAACCTAAACACCACATAAATATGCAACCTGTGGTACATGTACAAAAAATGGTTTGTTCCAACCACAACTTTTCAGGAAAAATATGCTGGATGACTACACTAAGAACAAATCTAAACAGAAGTCCATAGTGTTTTGGTCACCCTGTGTTCAACTGAAGACATACTACCCTCAAATCCAGAGATTCCTAAATCTACAAATGCAAATGTTGCCCAGAAATACAGATAATACAGACAGAAACAAAAAATTGTACTGATAGATGAGCTTTTGAGGTGCCAGTAAAATAAGACTTGTGGCATCAGCATTAGAGATGCACATCACCCCACATATTCATCACGCACCACAAGTTCCATCGTGCGCCCTCTCGGCCAACCAGCACCTCAGTTCGCTATACCACCAGCACAATACAAGTTCTATCCATAACACTACAACTGGTCTTAAGTACCATAGCTCAACACAAAAGCTGAATGCATAGACTAATAACACACCTACATACAATTGTTTTTACTACTACACAGCACAAAAAAATTGCTCACCCTGTGCCAAATTCTACACCATAAATCAAAGATCACTACTAAAAAATCAAGTGGAGGCTTGAATCTAAAAAAACCACTGCACAAAAAAAAGTGCCAGCACACTTAACCAGTTACTGCTAGTTTGTATAAAAACCTAGAGCATACCAAGCTTACTATAAAGATTTACTAAATAATTGTACCACCAACAAACTCAGAGAGCTCTAAACTACTAACACAACACAGAAATCAAGTCCTCTCGTAGTGTACCACAGTGTGGTATACCTCAAAACAGGGTTGGAAACACAAAGCAGGCTTACTAGGACACTTGGGACAAAAATACCGGACATCTTTTCTAACACCCCTGGAACGGCAAACCTTACAAGCTCTCTGGGCATATCTTTTATTTGGAGTTGGTGGAATTTGTGCAATGAAATGCTTACCCACCATTCGGGCAACATTGTCATTGCCAGGCATATCTGGAACCTCCTGTACATCTCCAAACAAAAGGGCAGGGAGCAGTTGCAGCAGATAATTGTATAAAGAATTGTACTGCCGCCTTGTAAATGACATAAGAATTATAAAGGGCGATTTTTATCATGTAAATTGCTGCTTTTTTTGTACCAGGCCCCGGTTTTTCTGGTGGCGTCGTAATATGTTTGAATTTGGTCTATTTTATCAACGCCACCCATATGCTTACTATATTCTTTACAACAGAGTGGCTTTGATTTTGCGGGCCTACCACGTCTGTGTTGGACAACTACACTTTCATTGTGGATAGTAGTAAGCATACAAACATCTTTGGTGTCTGCAAATTTTAGTGCCAGGAGCTCATCGCTTCTTAGAGCATGTACTTCTCCACGTTTTAATTTCTTTTGCACCAGTTCCTTGGGCAGTCCTTTGCGGTTTTGCCTAGCGGTGCCACAGACTGGAGTGTCTAACCAGTAAAGAGTTCTGAATAAGGGGACGCTTGTGTAGAAGTTATCCACGTATAAGTAGAGTGCTGCCACTACTAGCCTCTGCACTAATGGTACTGCTATCACCAACCTCTGATTCCTCAGTAGAGTCATCAGATGGGACATGCTCAGAATCGGAATTGCTAAATTCCACTGAGCTGGAGTCCATTGTGCCAGAAATGTACAGACAACTGCAAAGCAATGAATCCATAGGCAAGCCAAAGAAATAAAACAAAACTAATAAACAAGCAGAAGAAAAAAAAAAAAACCAAGGCAGCAAGATGACTAAGAGACTAACCCCTGCTAATACAAACAAGGCGAAGTAAAAAAAAATATAAAAACGAATAAAGATATGGCACAACTTACAATCAACCCATCCCATTTGGAACTTTCTGGAACAATGAGTTGAATCAAACAGAATAAGACCACTAAACTATGTCACAGCAAAAGGAACTTTTTTTAGGGGCACTACACAAGAAATAAAGAACAGTGCAAAGAAAAATCTACAAATAAAATCACTAAAATGCAATAATACTATCCAAAGCAATAGAAAAACAGCTATTAAAGTGAAATCAGTGGCCAAGGGCCCTAGATTCACTAGTGTCCCTGCAAAGGAAACCTTTTTGGAGAACTAAGCAAGAAGTAAAAAGGGGAAAAACCGTATAAAATCAGCAAGATGCAGTAAAAAGAGCTAAAGCAATAATAAAAAAAAAATTATTGGAGTGAAATTGGTGGTAAGAACTATAGATCCGCCAGCGTCACTGCAAAGGGAAACTTTTCTGGGGAACTAAACCAGCAGTAAAGAACAATGCAAGGATAAACGTAATAAATATCACCCAAAGTAGTAAAATGATCAGTTATTGGGGTAAAATCAGTGGTCAAAACTATAGATCCACCAGTATAACTGCAAAGGGTAACTTTTCTGGGGAACTAAACCAGCAGTAGAGAACAATATAAGAATAAACGTAATAAAATCACCAAAAGCGATAAAATGAAGTTATTGAAGTGAAATCGGTGGTCAGAAATCTAGATCCACCAGCGTCACTGCAAACAGAACTTTTTTACGGATGAGAACAGCAAAACAAGTAATAGTGCAATAAAAATCACAAACCAATGGCAAAAAACTGTAAAAAGCAATCAAATATCTGTAGAACAAGATCAGAAATAAAGTCAGAGCAACAGATTAAGTAAAACTACTAAAGAAATCAAAGTAAAAAATAAGTAGATAAAAAAGTAAGAAAGTGAGTGTGAGCTTGGAAAAGTTGTCTGTAAGTGTACTATGGCCAAAGACAGAAGAAAAAAAAATTAAGATTTTTTTAGAGAGAAATATGTAAAGGAAGGGTGTAGAGAGGTGCAGTTCAGCTCACAGTGTTGAATCAAGGCATTCCAGGTGACCAATCCAGCGATCAAGGCTCAGAAAGGCAGTCACAGGTGCACAGCAAGGAGGGAAGAGGCGGCATCTAGGGGGTGTAATTTATAGGGGGAGCAGTGGAGACGTCATCACTGTGTGCCTCGAGTCTCCACTGCTCCCATTGGCTGCCTGCAACCGATTGCACTGGGGATCGGTGAGTATGACCCGCTCTGCTCCTTGCCTAGGGGGATCTGCCTGGTATACAAGCGATTAGCTGGCTTTTAAGGCGCATCACTTGCTTCCAGGGGGGAAATGCTGCAGAACGTAGAATCTACGTTCTGTGACACTTTTAAAGGGTTAAAGTCAAAATGATTAAATAACTAATTTAATGAAAATAACACAAAAGCATAAAATACATTGAAAAATACTAACCAGTGATGGAATGAATTTGCAGTCAAAGTCCAGTAATCAGGCCAAGGTCGGGTCAGGCAGCAATCAGACAGAGTCCAGTAAACAGGCCAAGGTAGGGTCAGGCAGCAATCAGACAGAGTCCAGTAAACATAGGAATCCCAAAAAAAGCTGGTGTGTTTTACCTTTTTAGGGTGATAGTCTGAAAAAGATTGAATTTTTTTTGGGGGCGGTTCCCCTCCTTCCCCCCACATTTCCTAACATATGGCAACAAACCATACAGGGGGGCCATGTAGGGCAATAGGACAACTATATTTTATTTATTAAAGGTTTCCTGGGCTTGTGTAGTGGAATGTAGTGGAACATATACGTCTATTAGACTTTGAAATTTGCGTTGTATGCAAATTAGGCCTCGCTAGCGTAAATGCGCTTTGTCTGGCAAAGTAACACTAGCGCTACTATGCTACCGTTCGCCGACCTTAGCGTAACTTTGCACTTTAGTGAATTTGTGTGGCGCTGGCGAAAATTCGCCTGGCGAAGTTCGGCGAACGCTAGGAATTTTCGCTGGTTAGTGAATTTCCCCCTAACAGAGAGAGCATTAGAAATCATGGGGCCCGTATTACACAATTTTCAAGGCCCCCACAGCCCAACCCAAGTCCAGACTAACAAAACATTTGGAACACTAACATGTACATGGCTCAGCAATTACCCTTGTGTTAGCTACCCATCAGCTGGACTCCTCTCCAGCTAAAATCTGCTGTGTCCCATAGATTAGTAGATTGACGGGAGCCTTTAAAACCATTGGTGAAAAACTTTATTTGCCAAGTTATCTTTTAAAACAGTGGTCTCCAACCAGTATCTTGTGAGCAACATGTTGCTCTCCAACCCCTTGGATGTTGCTCCCAGTGGCCTCAAAGCAGGTGCATATTTTTGAATTCCTGGCTTGGAGGCAAGTTTTGGTTGTATAAAAACCAGGTGCACTGCCAAACAGAGCCTCAATGTAGGCTGACCATCCACATAGGGGCTACCAAATGGCCATTCAGAGGACTTATTTAACACCTCAAGAATATTTTTCATGCTAGTATTGCTCTCCAACTTCTTTTATTTCTGAATGTTGCTCATGGGTTGAAAAGGTTGGGGATCCCTGTTTTAAAATATGAACAGGTACAGAGGCAGCCACTTGGATTTGTGTGTAAAATGTGTCGTAACTCAGGGTTAATTGAAGAAACTGTGTTATCTAAAGTTATCTTAACTCATTTAATGCATTGAACCTTTTCATTAGCATACCAAAGCTCCATTGTTTTCAATGGTGAACTCTTTAATTGGATGGGATGCTGTGATGCAATATTCTGCATTAAGTGAGAAAAATGGGATTTCTGTCAGGGGGCCTGCGGCTCCCACAGGGAGGTAGTCTGGATCTACAGAAAGAAACCTTCCAGATAGTCCAAGGCAGAGTACAGTTCAGGGTTAATTCAAGAGAATGGTCAAAGTCCAGGCAAATAATCAAAAGGCAGGCAGCACAGGATCAAGGTCAGGCAGGGATCAAAACAGAAATCAGGACAGAACAGCGCACCCAGGAACTTCCAGCAAGAAGACCTATACTTGGGCATTGAACCGGCATCCAGAGTGTCTTTTTATTTTGAATTTAGTGCCACAGTGTGTGACATCATCGCACCGACGCCAGTGTTCTAGCGCCCACGTGTGTCTCCTGGGTGCCGCCATCTTGGACTTATCACCACAGGACGAAGCGCCGAGCGCTCGATACAATTTAAGTAAATTAAGTAATTCTGTGTGAAACACAAAATCCAAAGTGGCTTCATCTGTAACTGATTGTGGCCCTTTAGCTATTCCATGACGTGTCTACTCACCTGACATTTCGTGCCTCTCATGAAGAGTTACAAGAAGGCTCAAAATGCATCAGGTGAGTAGACACATGGAATAGATAAAGGACCACAAACATATACCTCTTCATGTTTTCAATGATAACTTGGCAAATTGTGTTTTTTTAGATTTTCACCTATGGTTTTAAAGGCTCCCATCAATCAACTAATCCAATTCCTGACTACCCAAGCCAGGGCCGCCATTAGAAATCACGGGGCCCCGCACAACAAAATTTTCTGGGCCCAGCCCGCCCCTAATCCCCGCCCGCTCGCTTGACACCAGAGTTAAAAAAACCACACAGACATCAGCGCTAAAAAATTAACCTCCCCCCAAGGCTCCATTATAAGTTAAAAAAAATTTGCCGCCAGGTGGTCTGCCCCCACCAGCACACCCCCCAACGACAAGTTTAAAAAAAATTAGGGCCCCAAAAAAATATTTAAAAAAAAATTGGTGCAGGGGCCTATAGAGTATTAAAATAAAAAATTGCTGGCCAAAGGATTTGAAAAAAAAAACAAAACACATTGGTGTCATTAGAATCGAACTCGTGGCTTCAGGACTTCAATTATAGTTGTTTTAGTGACTTCGGGTATTTTCGCCGCTTCAGGACTTCAGTGTCGGCTCCTTTCGTGACTTTGGGTCTTTCCACCTCTTCAGGACTTCTTCGGGCCCGGGACACTTGTCCCACCTGTCCCCCACTGATGGCGGGCCTGACCCAAGCTCTAACTACCCAAGCCCCACTCCAAAAGTGAGCCTCACCATTGATGGTCAGGGCACCCCATAAGTAAAATAAAAAGTTAACACTAGGGCCCCCCATAAAAGATTTATTAGTAAACATTAGTGCCAGGGCCCCCATTAATACATCAGTGGTCTGGGTTTTAAGAAAATAAAAGAACAGATTGATGTTCAGTAGAACTGAGCTTGAAGCTTCACAGCTTCAGTCATACTTTTTTGGCTTTTGGTCTTGACCCAACTTTAAAACTTCAACTTTCAGACTTCAGACATTGGGGACTATATCAGTTGTGGCACAGATTTGGTGATGTCAAGTGGGGGGCACTTGAAAAATTAAGATCAGCTGGGCAACCCCGGAACCCAACACCCAAATGGTGACCCCATAACAGTCCCTCTTTTGATAGCTCAACCTGCAGTCCCTTATTCGTACTGTAAAATCCCTATTTTCTCTGCACGGAACAGCCAGAAAAAGAAACAAAGTTTTTAAATTAATTGGCTTTTAGCAGAGAGCCCAGAACAGCTAACAGGTGTAAATGAGATACTTTGTAACAATTGCAAGACACAAAACACAGTTTAGATAAAGAGGATTATTTTCAAATTTTCATAACCTGCCAAATTCTGTAAAATTATGGGGTGTGGCCACAGAAAAAAAAGTGTGGTCAAAAAAATTTGCTGCTCTACGTGTGAAAAACATTTTTGCCCCTCTTTTAAGTAAAAAAATGTTGGGAGGTATATCTTTATGAACATAATACCCCTCCTAAATGTGTCTGTTTGACAATAAGCCCTATGGGGTAGGGTCTCTTTACCCTCAAGGAGAGCAATACAAATAAAATATACATAAGAATTAATCAAAAGAAGCAACATATACAAAACTGAAAAACAAATATAATATAAAACAAAATTTTAAAACTTACCTAAATAAAGAAGATATACAGGGACAAGAAAATCAAGATCTCCTCAGGATTAAGCACTTTCACAAAGAAAGTAGAACTTAACCTACAACAGTTGACGCGAAGGGTTAGATTTGTCTTTTTTCTTGAATTTGCCGTAATTAGGACAATTTGTCTAAATTGTCGTTCCTCCAACGAAAACACATACAACATTTTAGAAAATTGTCGGACTTAACCAGACATTCAGAGACAGAAAATTTAGACCGCCACTTTTGGGTTACTTTTTGTACCGACACTTTTGTGAATTCCCCCCTGTGTATGTATGAATGTCCTTTTTAATGTATGTCTAATATAAATTTTTTTTTGGTAAGTAACTGAATCTTATTTTCACTAATCCTAAGTTTAAAGGAGAAGTAAAGCCTCAGTAAAGAAGTGTGTATAAATATTGTACATGATGTTTTGTGCTTGTGTACCAGCCCAAGGCAACCACAGCCCTTTGGCAGTAAAGATCTGTGTCTCAGTCCCAGTAGATGCCCCAGTAGCTCCCCATCTTCTTTTCTACTGATTCACTGATTCACATGCTCTGTGCTGCTGTCACTTACTGAGCTTAGGGACCCACTCACAATATACACCTGATAGTGTCATAGAAATATAGTCACAATATAAGGCTGATTAGTCATTAATACACATCATTAGAAACATGCTGGATAATTAGTGACGACCCCTAAGCTTAGCTGCTCAACAGCTGCTCAGAGCCCACTGAGCATGTGAGTGTCACAGACACTTTCCAAGATGGTGACCCCCTGTGACAAGTTTGAAATCATTCTGGAACATGTTTAATATATGAATACACCATAGGGTGCTAACTATTGTTTTACACTGCATGGCACACTGAGTAGGTTGGTCAAAGAAATTTTCAGGCAGTGAAGATGTGAAAAAAAGAACATGTGTAAAATAATAAGTGATTGAATGTGTGATCAAAGCATGGTACAGTTATGGTTAAGGCACACACAGTTGAACTATTTGTTTTTGCGGTTTTTTTTTGCCCCACTAGTAAAATTAAATCATTTATTATGTTTAGAATCCATTATGGTTAATTGTGTTATGTTTTTCTGAACGCTATGGGGCAGATTTACTATTGGTCGAATTTGAGGGTTAAATTCGACCAATCGAATTGTGGTCAAATTGAAATCCTTCGAATATCAAATTTGAAGGACTTTACCGCAATTCGATCGATTGAATAGAAATAATTAGATCGATCTAAATAATCGTTCGAATCGAAGGATTTTAACCATTTGACCAAATTTTTTTATCCGATCAAAAATAGCTAAATCCAATTCGGTAGGTTGAATCTGGCGAACTAGGCAGTCGAATAAAAATTTGAAGGCCAAGTTGTTCGTCTGTCGAATATTTGAATAGTCTTGCTGTATCAGCTTCTATGCAGGTGTCCCCTGACTTGTGCTTTATAATTTACTTGTACATAGCCTTTGTCTAGCGAACATGGTCTAACAGTTAAAGGATGGCAGCCCCCTGCAGCCAATTTTGAAAGCATAAATCATTTGTTTAATTAGGCTTCTCAACCTCTAGGCTGGTGCAGTAAGATCAGAGTGTTTTCGTTCAGTATACACAATACAGCATTTTGAGTGTTCTTTTTTCTAATAGAATTTATATCCCTTCTTTGTCAGCATGAAAAACCCCAAATTAGCCAGTCTTTCCTCATAGCTATGATTTTCCCTTTACCAGCTTAGTTGCCCTTCTCTGTCCCCTCTCTAATACAATAATGTCCTGTTTGAGTGATGGAGACAAAACTGTAGGGCATATTCTAGATGTGGCCTTACAAGTGCTCTATACAGTGGGACCCCCTCCTCCCGTGACTCTATGTTTAATACAAGACCTTATTGGCCCTTGATGTTGCTGACTGGCATTACTTGCTACAGACAAGTTTATCATCTACAAGGACTCCAAGCTCCGTCTCCATTATGGATTTGCCTAGTGCAGTCCCATTAAGGGTATAAGTGAATATTTTTACATCCCAGGTGCATGACTTTACATTTATCAATATTGAATCTCATTTGCCACTTAGCTGCCCAGATTGCCAGTTAGTCAAGATCCTGTTGCAAGTGCCACATCCTGGATGGAATTAATTGGGCTGATAGTTTTGTGTCATCAGCAAACACGGATACATTACTTACAACACCCTCCCCTAAGTCATTAATGAACAAGTTAAATAAAAGTGGAGCCAATACCGAACCCGGAGGGACCCCACTAAGAACCTTACTCCAAGTAGAGAATGTACCATTAACAACCACCCTCTGTACCCGATCCTGTAGCCAGTTCCCTATCCATGTGCAAACGACTTCATTAAGCCCAACAGACCTTAATTTAGAAAGCAGTCGTTTGTGGGGCACGGTATCAAACGCTTTGGCAAAATCCAAATAGATCATATCTACTTCCCCCGCTCAGTATCTTACTTAAATGCACAAAGTTTGTCAGGTAAAATGGGAGACCTAGAATTAATTACATGCTCTAAAAATTATGATATAGTTGTATCACTGAGACCTGGTGGGATGAAACAACGACTGAATTTTAATGGTTACACCCTTTTTAGGAGGGACAGAGGGATTAAATAGTGAGTGGAGGAGTGTGTTTGTATGTAAAGCCTGAATTAAAGCCATGCACTAAAGAAATAACCATTACGGGCACTGGTGAGTGTGTGGAATCCCTCTGGGTAGAGATTTTGACTGGGCATAAGGTTACAAAAAAAATGATCATTGATGTTATAAACCACCTCGTATAAGTGACGAGTATGAAGCCCAGATACTTTTACATATAGAAGCGGCTTCACAACTAGGTCAAGTTATTATTATGGGTGACTTCAATTATCCGGACAGTGACTGGGGTAATGGGGTGGCCAAGACAGATAAAGCTAGTAGGTTTGTAACTATGCTAAATGACAACTTTTTTCCCCAGCTCGTTCAAGACATAAACAATAATACTGAACTCATCGCAGCAAAAGATGGTTTTGGTTGGTGGGCAATAAAGGGAGGAGCTAAAACAGCACACCACAAACATTTTTTGCCAGGCCCACTTCATTTATGCCACACCCAATTTAAGAATACAACCTTCCTCATGTTAAATCTTAAGTGATTCTTATGTATGCTAAATGTAAAGGAAAATATCTGCATGTATGTGTCATATACAATTATAACTGCTTCCTTGGAGAAGAAAATTTTCTAGTGACTATTTTGTTACATATCTATTGAAATTACCAAACTAGAATATCAAATGTTTCTAGTTATAAATAAAAACTCTGACAAATCATGGTTTAACAAATCATGACCAGAAATATTTCAACAGGAGGAAGTGTGAAAGCAAAAACAGAACAGCCTGCTAATTGGCTCATGTGACCCAATGTGTATGGTTTGTTTGTGTGTGCACTGTGAATCCTGGGATCTCATGGGGCAGCCCTTATTTTTTTAAAATGCATATTTCAGATTACCAAAAGGCACGTACTACTAAATATATTATGAAAATGGTTTATTTACATGAAGCAGGGTTTTACATATGAGCTGTGTTATGCAATATATTTTTATAGAGACCTACATTGTTTGGGGGTATAGTTTTCTTTTAACAAATCATAATGGTTTCCAAAAATGCCCCAAATACCACCACTTTAAAGGATAATAATAAAATAAATTAGATTTGGGAGATTGCTATTGTCTCCATTGGTAGAAAATGTACAGCAATGACCCACATCAATGAAAATTCAAACAGAACTGTCACGGTCGGCACCCAATACCAGAACAAGTGCCAAGCACCCTGGTCTCGGCTCGTGCTTCACCAGTAGTGTGACCGCCTTTGGCTTCGGGAGGAGCCCTCAGCTTACTCAGATGCCACCTGGACTTATACGAGAGGTGCAGAGCAGGAGTTCTGGCTAGCAATGGGGCACGGCGGTAGATAAAGTATTTAAGGCCGATGGTCACGGTACAGATAAGAGTAGGCAAGTTCGTGGTCAAACAGTTGGCTGGGTCGAGGCAGGCAGATAGCGAAGAAACGTCAGACAGGCAATGGGTCAAACCGGGTGATCAGTCAGGTAGGATTAGGCAGAATCGGTAGTCAAACAACATGCTCAGGTCACAGATAATCAGAGTAGTCAAAAGGCCAGGCAGGGTCAAATACAGGAATCAGGAACAAACAGAAGCTAAATCGCACAAGTACAAGGCACCAGGATTAAACCTATCACGGGCAATGAGTTTTCTAAAAATGCCCCTTTAAATATTTGAATGTTTGGCGCCATTGCGCGCTGACGCCATGACGCCAGCGTGCATTAGGAAGACCCGCAGCAGGGAGAGAGGAGCGGCGGGCGTCCCCGCCGCACCACTAGACCACCACGGTAAGATTTTCTTACAAGAACATTGTAGCTACCAATAAGATTTAACTACACCAGTACAGACTGTCCACCTTGTAGGGCATAAAGTGCACAGATTTTGAGGTTCCAAAAAAAAGGACTTGATCTAATGCATCCCTAACACTCTTAAACTTCTTGCTTGCATCCTGTAAGCACAGGTTGAGGCAGTGTACCAGCCAATGAATGTGAAGAGCTGCAGGATTTTCTCTTTAAACATTGCAGCAACACCACATGTATGGCCAGACATATTTGCTGCACCCTCATATTCATGACCTCTGCACAGTATATATCAGTATATCATATTTAGCGCTATAATAAACTGATTTTACAGGAGTCAGTTTTTAGCTTCTTGCAAGTGGGGTTACACCACGGATGAAACTCTTTTCTCAGGTGTAAGCCCTCGCAGCGAGGTGGAGGAAGGGAGTAGTATAACTGTAACTTGCTGCAAGTGCAAAATAAATTGGGCACCAGTGGTTTTCTTTAATGCTCAAACCAAACTATGTTTATTGACCAGTGAACATATTACCAGTGGAATCATGAAGAGAGCATACAGGCAGCATATACTCACAGTACCACATATGAGTCCAACCTATTTAAGCACAGACTCAGGTCAATGGATTGATGTAAAAGGCACAACCAGGTTCCAGGCTTTAACTTAAGTACAGTCAGAATATCCCTATTTCCCTGAACTTAAACACTTAGTCCCTGCTTCTAGGTAATGTGTAACCGGGATCTTATTCCCTCTATTTCTCCTGGCGGAGCTTGAGCTGCTCAACTACTTACCCTTTCTATCACTCCTAGAGCGATCTATGACAGGGTATAACTATTCTGTATTAAAGGAAAACTATACCCCGAAAATGAATTTTTGAGCAACAGTTTATATCAAATCAAGGGAAATATTAAAGAATCTTATCAAACTGGAATATATATTTATGTAAATATTGCCCTTTTACATCTCTTGCCTTGAACCACCATTTCATGATGGTCTGTGTGCTGCCTCAGTGATCACCTGACCAGAAATATTTAAACTCTTAACTGTAAAGGGAAGAAGTGTTGAAGCAAAAGACAGAACTCTGTCTGTTAATTGGCTTGTGTGACCTAATTTTATAGTTTGTTTGGTATGTTTGTGTGCACCGTTGGATCCTAGGATCCCAGGAGGTCGTCCTTATTTTTTAAAATGGCTATTTTCTATTTATGATTACCCAATGGCACATGCTACTAAAAAAGTCTATTATTATGAAAATGGTTTATTTACATGAAGCAGGGTTTTACATATGAGTTGTTTTATGCAATATCTGTTTATAGAGACCTACATTGTTCGGGGGGTATAGTTTTCCTTTAAGGCCTATACTCCCAAGGGACAATACTTCTTCCCTTCAGCCTGTAGGGCTGGCTGTAGATAGAGGGCCCAGAGCACATGGACCTTTATACTTTGACACAGTGCCATCTAGTGTACACTGTGAGAACTACAGGGGATTACATAAGCACAAGGCCCCCATTACGCGTCCATATTATTAGGAATGTGCCTGTTAGAAATATGTGAGAGTGTCTAATTTTCACATACCTACACATGTAAGACTGAGAAGATTGTAACTGAATCCTGTTTAGGTAACTCAACAAGTCCTATAAAATCTTCATGAACCGTGTAATTTTCTTCAACCCATCTGATCAAGCAAACAAGCTGCTCTTTGTTTGAAATATCCCTTGTTTAGTCAGCAAGTATAGAACCTTATGTTTCTTTGAAAGTACTCCTCTCTGTATGTCTAAGGCAAGCATATGAGTAAGTTCATTAGTTACCTCACGTGACATTTTTTTCACAAATAAATTGTTTTATTTCAGGAAGGCCTTCAAAGTTTTTCCTTCAGCATTGTGGCCATAGGTAGCCAAACCTTGCCCAATGAGGAAGCACAGAGATTTCATTTGTTTCACTAACATTTTTGCTGAGTCCTAAGGTGACAGTCCAACTGCTCAGCTATGGTTGGAGAATTAGATAAAACATGGTTCATGGCAGTTGAAATATGATTGTGGCCTTTTGTTTTCTCATGGTCACGAAATGCACAAATCACTTTTTTCCAGTTTTGAAAGCCACATACAGTAAAGGTTCCATTTTTGCACTGAGCCCTGAATACCTCACTTAATGCACATTGTTAGCCATGGAAACTGCTTAAACCACTGTCTGCTGTGAGTTTCCAGTTCCATTGACTTTTTTTGTGCTTTCTAACACTGCAGGATCCGTAGGTTGGCATGGTTTTGTCAGATCTTCACAGCACTTGCTAGAGCACAAATCTGTGGTATTGACTGCGGAATCTTTGTTTATAGTGTCCATAGGAGAACCAACATCACTTAGAACTACTTCTCTAGAGGCAAGTGGGGCCTGTGAGCTCTCTGACTGGAAAATTGAATTAGGTTTGCCTTCTTGAGAATGGAACTCTAAAGAATATTCTCATCACACTTAGATGAATCCACAAAGCACTTTGATGATGCTTTGATGATGAATTGGATGTTTGCGGACACACAGATTCTGCCGAGTCTAAAACCTCAGCAAGGGGTTTTGCAGACACTGAAGAAATATTTTTTTTCTTTCAAAATATTGATGAATAGTTATTTTCATTCTGTAGGATATAGGATTAGCTTTTCAATTGGTTATTAGTGTTCTGTCTAAAAATGTTATCTGGTTATTAAGGTTTATAAACTCTGCCAACGCAAGTTTTTGTTTTATTTTACATTATTCTGTTTTAGGTACACACCCTGGTCTCATTTAACAGTCTGGTTGCTAAAGTAAACTGGACCTTAGCAACCGCAGTGAAATTACATAGTTACAGAATGCTAATAAAACATCTACATGTTGTTTCCATATATCAGTTTGCATTAGACGTTTAAGCAATCATAACAAACGTAACATTCATTATGAAATTTACAAAAACTAACGCTGTAATTAGAAGCAACGCTCAAGAATCTGATAATGCAACAACTGTGTAGTACAATATGCACCACAAAAAGTGTTAACTGGGGGGGTTGAATTTTGTGTTAGGTTAAGACACTCGTAGATAATGAGGTTTGTCACAAAAAGTTAGGCAACAAATCTCCCTAAAATGCCCTTCTGATATGGTTAGTCCACCCCAGCTGATTCTGGGAGATGTCACCTAATTGCCTCTTGTTTTGGGCGACTGATCTCCCTGAATCGCTTACAACTGTCTTGATCGGTCGTTCGGCAGGGAAAGATCGTTGCGTCTATGGGGAGCTTAAGTTTCAGAGAAGAGAGTTTCAAAAGATGGAGATCCTGCTTTGGTTCAGCTGTCAGATGGTCTTGCCTTAACTTTGTGTCCCTTTTAGCAGATATTTGTGACTTGATGAGAT
The DNA here is from genome assembly GCA_024363595.1 of Xenopus borealis. Classification (NCBI taxonomy): domain Eukaryota; kingdom Metazoa; phylum Chordata; class Amphibia; order Anura; family Pipidae; genus Xenopus; species Xenopus borealis. The sequence continues at coordinate 172,236,843 of CM044439.1, read as the reverse complement.
GCAAAAAAACTAGAAAATAAGAAACACTAAACGCAACTATATATATGATTGAGTAACTATGGGAAAATGACAACCACTAGGTAGGACTTACTTGTACAGAGTTTCAAAAGATGGAGATCCTGCTGTGGCTCAGCTGTCATATGGTCTTGCCTTAACTTTGTGTCCCTTGTAGCAAATAGTCGTGACTTGATGAGATACAAAAAAACTAGAAAATAAGAATCACTATATACTGTAAGCAACTGTATATGTGATTGAGTAGTTGGGGGGGAAATGCCAACTACTAGCTCTTACTGTAGTTTCAGAGAAAAGAATTTGAAAAGATGGAGATCTTGCTGTGGCTCAGCTCTCACATGGTCTTGCCTTAACTTTATGTCCCTTGTAGCAAATAGTCGTGACTTGATGAGATGCAAAAAAACCTAGAAAATAAGAATCAATATACGCATCTGTATATATGATATAATGAGTAATTGTGGGAAAATGCCAACCACTTGGTAGCACTTAGTTTCAGAGAAGAGAGTTTCAAAAGATGAATATTTTGCTAAAGCTCATCTGTCAGATGGTTTTCCTTTGATTCCCTTGTACACACATCAGCTACAACATGACTTGACGTGAAATGTTGTGTCACCTGTGTCTTCATGAAATGCTAAAATCTAGGAAAAAGAAAAACATATTATACAAAACGGTATATTGGAATGCTTAGCTGAAGGGAAAAAAAACAGCCATCAAGTAGTTCTTACCTGTTAGGGGTTAAAAAAGATTTGGAGATCCTACCAAGAACTCAGATGGTGTACAGCATGACTTTACGTGAAAATTAAAAATTCTGAATTACTTTGAAATACACTGACAAACCTAGAAGAAATACACACAAATGTCTGTGTAACTATTGGAAAATGTCAAGAAATTTGGAGATCCCACCAAGGAAGTTTATCTCAGCAACCAGATTGTCTTCCTTTAATTGATATCAAGTCAGTAGGTCTTCATACTTCACAATGCTATTTTGGAACCGACAGCAATGGTTCCTACACAGCCGTAAGAAGCAGGCAGCACTGAAACACCCAATTTAAATGTTCTGTAAATAAAAGTTTTAAAGTAAAATTTTCAGATTATGTCCTATTTTTAGTATTAGTAAATAGTATTTCAATTGGTCATTTTATAGATGATTATCTGTGGTCTTCTGGGCAAAGTGCCTTTTATTACATAATGGGGGTATAAGTTAAATTAAAGGTGATCAAATTCAAACCCTGTCACACAAGGCCCGAGGCAGCAGGACCAAGCAACTGAAGATCTATAATCTAATGCACATGTAAAGGAAAAAAACTCCTATCACTTGTCGTTAAAGGGCAAGGAAAGTCTAAAATAGAATACGGGTAGAAATGGTGTATTTTGTATACTAAACATAAACATGAACTTACTGCACCACAAGCCTAATCAAACAAATGATTTATGCTTTCAAAGTTGGCCACAGGGGGCTGTCATCTTGTAACTTTGTTATACATCTTTGCAAGACCAAGACTGTGCACATGCTCAGTGTGATCTGGACAAAGCTTAGGGATCGTCATAAATGATAAAAAAAAAACAAAGCTGCTTGAGTTCTGCATGGCTGGTAAGTAAGGCAGGGGCTCCCCCTGCTGTTCATAAGTATGGTTGTTTCCCTGCCAGAAGTTAGGGACTGTTTGCAAATTCCCATCCATAGCACTAAATGATTGGAGGATTTCACTGCATACAGTCAGGTTTTTATAAAAACGGTACATATTTTTTAATTAAAGTATATTGGAGATAGATTTCTTTTTCATTAAAGAAAGTAAAAACTGGATTTTATTTCTTTGCCTTTCCTTGCCCTTTAACTGGTTGCCATTTAAGGTAATATGACGCAGCACAGACAACTTTGTACGTCTCCACCAACAGAATGATACTAATATAGAAACTTCAGTTTATAGTATTTGTTTGTGAAAGAAAAACAATAGCCTTTAAAGGGAAGTTTGCCTTGATGTGAAATTTAGTATGTTATAGAATGGCTCAAGTGTCAAATTTTGAATGATTTGCTTTTTTTTTTCTCTTTATAGCCGTCTCAACATAAATCCTATGCAAAGTTTTCAATAGCTTTCATTTTAGAAAAGCCTACGAGAAACTAGACAAAAAAAAAAAGCAAACAACTAATTTTTGAAAGTGGAAACCAGAAGTAACTAGTGAGAAACCTGAATATAAAAGGGGTTGTTCACCTTTAAATGAAACTATAATGTAGACATTGATATTCCAAGAAATCATGATTGGGCTTTATTTTTTGCATGCCCTGTCATGGGAAAACTTTTTTTTTAACCCTTTCACTGCCAGTCGATTTGTTCCAAAAGTGAACATCTACTGCCAAGCAGTTTTGAGACCTTTTTAAGTCATTGCATTTAGTTATGTTTTTTGACAAGAAAACCTACACAAAATATGGCAAATTATATATTGGTTTTTTTTCAGAACGACTTGGGCTTCAACACTGTAGAAATTTTTTTTACTTATTCTGGAGATATAACAAAAATTTTGTGTGAAATATGTAAAAAAAAGTGAAATAAAAAAAGTGTTCATATTTTGTGTCCTTTTTCCAAGATTGCTTACATATTCTGATAAAAAACATTACTGTTTGTAAAAGCCCATATTCTGCTGAATTCAACGATACCAAATACATATTGGTATCCCACTTTTATTGTCCACAGGACACCCCAATAATGAAACAGCATTTTGTACAATTTTACCTCAAAACAGAACAGATAAGTGTATCTCTCTGTTAACGTGGTATATCTAATGATAGATGTGAAATATCCCCATAAGTTAGGTATTTTTAGAAACTGCATACTTCTAGGTTTTTAGACATAGTGCTGTTTTTGCTGTAAATGTAGTTGCCGTTACACAGACCACCATAAAACTCAACAATTTTTTTCACGTTTTTTATTTTTTTCTGAAACACTATCACAGTCAAAAAGTCAAAAGTTCATTTGAGAAAAAAATCTCCAATAAAAATGTTCAATGAAGCCAGATAAGAAAAAAAATTGTCCTGAACCAAACAATACCACACATGCAAGGGTGCACCTAGAGATGTGGCATCCAAACACCCCAAAACAGGGCCAATACACAAAGGCAATTTCAGCTAGAAAATTTGGGGCTGCGCTCTAAGTGCACACCTTGCAGTTTCCAATCCTAAACACCCCCTTATCTGTGAAATACCCCTCACATATTCCTAGAAAGTACACACCTGCAGCTATTCAGTGGTACTATCCTTTTCTACATATGCAGTGAATTGCGGGCGCAGTATTCCTTAGAAATGTATGGTTAAGCCCTAAAAAAAACAAAAAATGGAAACAAAGCTCCATTTCCTCCCAAAATTGCCATGAAAACTATACAACACACCTGCTAAAAATCAATCAACAATATGCCCCGAACAAAATGATACCACACATGCAGGGGTGTACCTAGAGACGCAGCCTCCAAACACCCTAAATCGGAACTGAGGCTACACAGAGTGCGGGTTCCGATTCAATTGCGTTTTGTTTGTGAAGCGCACTAGTAGCGCACAAATTAGATTACTGTGTTGGGCACTTCTATAGAAGTAGTGCAGTGTTACCTGAAATAAAACTCTCGTGAAATATATATAAATATATAAATAAAAGATAATTTTTGGAGGGTTTTTATTCTTCAACAAATACATGTGAGGTCATTCTAATGAGGAAGGGTTTCTATATGGAATGAACGCATAATTAAGCTAGTAATCTTTTTTACCCCCTCCCCCCAAAAAAAGTAATTATAACACGGAGTAAGTTGTGGATGTTCAGGTTGAGATATATGTTGCTTATTAATTTTATTTGGTGAATATTGCCAAGCCACAATCACAAATATCTCTCCTGGCCCCCCTCCCCCTGTTCTGCCACATATTTTTTTCACGGGGTGGTGCACCTGTATCTGAAAGCGGCCAATGTGCTGCTCACCTGGGGGACCTTAATCTTATCCATATATATATTTTGAATTTAAAAATAATTTTTATTAATATTTGTCTGCGGTACAGTAGTAATAACAGACATGCATAAATACTAAACTATGTCCATACCCAGCACCATCACAAAGTAATGGGACAGATATTTGTACTCACAGTGGTGGCACTCAACATCACAGACCTTGAAAACCAAAAGCCACAGCCACAATGGATCAACCTATAAAAAACTTTGGAGCGTAACTTATGAAAACAACATATGCCTAATTCTATACATCTGCTGCACGGTGGGAATGCATGTGTCTTCCAATGTGGGAGAAGAGAAAAGGATGTAACAATCAGTTCCAAAGTCTCTCTGTCTTTTCCCTAGATTGGATAGACAAAGGCTCTGCAGGGTCAACTTACAGCAGCCTATGTTGAAGAATAAAAGTTCAATTATAAAAAAAAATTATTCCAAAACAAATGATACGAAGTTAAAAAATCACTCTTTAACATATACCACTATGTCCTAATTTATGTAATAGGGAAGAAGATTATAACTGGCCATGGGACCCGTTTGTCAGCATGAAATACCAAGTATACCTGTCCTATGAAAGCAATTGCTAGCAAAAAAACACCTTACAATTTAAAGTAGCCAGGGGAATGCGATCAAGAAACTTGAAGGGATCAGTCTAAAGGACTAAAACTACTGAGTTCAATTCCCAAGGAATCAACAGCCTATAGAGAGGTGCCTGATGGGTAACTCCCTGCAAGCAATTTTTGTCATTGTGTCACAACACAATCTAGCACTAATAAAGAATAGAAAGTGCAGACACCCGAACCATAAAAAAACACAGTGCCAAGGCATTGCCTAACCCTTCTTGTATAAAAAGAGAATCTGTCCTTCTGGTAAAGGCTGGGGTCCTTATTAGAAGATCAGGCAATGGTCCACTTCAGGGATCTGGTTTACTGATAAGGATGGTACATTGTTCTCTGCCTGTCACGGTCGGTACCCTAAACCAGAACAGATGACAAGCTCCCTGGTCTTGGCTCGGCTTCACCAGTAGTGTGACCGCCTTTGGCTTCGGGAGGAGCCCTCAGCTACTCAGATGCCACCTGGACTTAACGAGAGGAGCAAGGCGAGGAGTTCTGGCAAGCAAAGGGGCACGACTGTATAAAGAGTTAGTTAGGCCGAAGGTCACGGTACAATAGGATTAGGCAAATTCGTAGTCAGGCAGGCTGGGTCGAGGAGGGCAGATGACAAGGATTGTCAGACAGACAAGGGTTAAACTGGGTAATCAATCAGAAGGATGAGACAGAGTCGAAGTACAGGCAGGAGTCAGGTTACGGATATCAGAGTAGTCAGGAACAAGCCGGGTCAAACATAGGAATAATACAAGCAGGATACAGGAAACAAATGCACAAGGCTCAGAAAAGCACCAGGAATGAATCATATCACGGGCCATGAAAAAAGTAAAAATGTCCCTTTAAATCCTTTTGAATTTCGCGCCATTGCGCGCTGACGTCATCACGCCAGCGCGCATGCGCCTATACAAGCCGGAAGTGCGCGTGCGGTGCGCACTAGGGAACCGGCACGGAGGGGGAAGGATGGTGAGGCGGGCGTCCCTGCTGCGCCACCACTAGACCACCAGAGTGAGTCCTCACACTGCCTATATTAGTCTTTTCTGCCTGCTTCTGGGCTTCCCAGTTCCACCCTGGTGATTTGTGTATGCTGCGGCCATCACTTTGTCTGAGTGGACCCTTACTGCGTAGCCCTTGCAGACTTGTCCAATGTGTCGTAATGAGGAATATTGCTAGTAGTTCCAGAATGTTGTTCAAAAGGTGCAGTTCCGATGGGCTCCATAGCCCTTTCTGTCATCCATTTTGACAACTGTCCAGGGGTGGTTTGTCCAGGGGTTGCCCAATATGTATCTATGAGGTTGAAGCCACCAAACTAAAATTATGGAACTCTGTGTTGAACAGGAATGCTCTGATCCAATGCAACGTGAACTGTATCATTTTCTAGTGTAAAGACCATCATCCCTAGAACTCTTATGACCAGTTGAAGAGGCACCCTCTAGGATGATTAAAGAGGAGATATGCGTTGGTGTAGGCAGGTGAACTTCATGGGTGTAAGAAAGGGCCGCTACGTGCTGGATTTAATCTGCAGAATGGAGGAGGTGTGGATGTTGGTGATGGGTATTGAAAATGCCTTGTTCAGCATGAAGAGGTTCAATTCTAATGTACACTCTTCAACAGTTGACAATTACCAAAGGTGGTTAAATGTGCTAATAATTTATTTAACTAATTAACAATTCAGTAAATGTTAGAATTCAAGATTCATTTCTTACACAATCTGTGTGCAGGTCACAATCAAAGTGGCATTTTTTTTAAATATAAATGAAATGTTATTGTTCCTCATCACTATCCCCATCAGTGTCCACATCTGAGTCCTCTCCTTCATGGTGTACCATTCCAAATCGTGATCTATGTTGAGCCACAGCTTCCTCTGTATTAGGGGGTTCAATGCTTGCTATATTTGCAGGGACTAGTTGTGCTCTTGAAAACCATGTGGTTTGTAGTTTACCTTTACACATTTTAATGACATCAGCCATCATCCCTTCCAAATGGTCATTGCACATTGACTCATAGACAACATTGATCAACCCATCTTTTTTTTTTCCCTTTTCGGAAAACTAGTTTTGTTCTTCTTATTCCCTCTGCTGCAGTGTTTTTTCGTGCAACTTCCGTCCAACGTTGTTGTTGTGTGCAAGAACTGCTAATTTTGTTCTAGCTTCCATACCATCTTTTCCAAAATGAATACGCTTACACTTACATTTTAGTGTATTACTATGAAATACCTCTACAGCACCAGTGTGGCAGTTCCTTCTTAGATGTTTAAGATCAGCTATTACTCTATCATTGTGCACAATCTCCTCAATCTGAAAGTAAGCTGGTGTTCCTTTTTGCAGCCACACTGATTGTCTTTCTTCATGTTGCAAAAATTTTTTATTACATTTTACCGGTCTGATTAGTGATGTGAAAGAGGACAGATAGCCATTTGTCCTTCAAAAGTTCAACATCCCTGTTACATGTTTTTACTGAACACCAGAAATTATGTATTATTTTGTCTATCCAGGGAATGATTGGTTTCTTTCTACTTGCAGCAAGCAATTTTTTATGAATGGATTCTGCATAATGTCAAATTGATCAATTTGCTTATTTGATTTTCTGAACAATTTACATATACTTGGGTGACAGTCAGATGCAAAAACAAAAACGTCAAGGCCAGCTGATTCTGCTCTCCATAAATTTTTCAAAGCCAAATTTCTCCATTGCATTTGAGGTTTCAGTTTGTGTTTTTTGAACAACTTCAAAATCTACAATTGTATCTGTTATGAGATCCATCATTGTGTATACACAGTGTCCCAGGCTATCACACTGCCCATCACCAATAAGACAAGACAAAGAGGTTTCCCTTCCATTTCTCTCAATACATTGTTTTGTTCCTTTCTCCATGCCAAATTGATAACAGGGAAACAGAATTTATTTTGATATTGATAATATGATTTTTCTGAAATGTGACAAACTCCATAAATATTTAAAAATATTCTGAAAATTAGATTCACTAAAAAGTATTGAGGCTGCAAGTAACACATTCCCTGCTGCATGTCGTCTAATTCGTCGCTGACTTTCCAAAACCTTAAATGTATGACCCGTGGCACATTTTGCTTTCACTGAGACATAAGTTCCTTCAATATATTTTTCTAGTTGCACCAATTCATTTAAACATCCATTTTTTCCTTGACACTTGACCTTGTATTCAAATATGATAAATTTTCTTTCAGTCACCATTTCTTTATCTTCATCCCTCATTTCCTCAACATCAGAAAGGATTTCTGAGTCGTTGAAACTTGGTATTTCTTGAATGTAATCGGGATCATTAGGATCAGTTCTTTCAAAAATGTTGGTCATTTTTCAATAGTTGGTCATTTTGTCTTCCATTGAAAAAATTCCACTGATAACATCTTTTTGTATGCACTTCTGAATAGTAGCACCGTTTTCTATTGTAAATTCAACTGGATTATCTTCTGCTGGAGGCGGCTGTGATATAGATGTTACAGATGCTGTTTGTGAAAATATGTATGATCTGAGTTTTCTTTCAACAGTTTAACTAGATTATCATCTCTTGATTGTGGCAGTGATACATATTTTACAGGTGTTGAATGTCTGAGAAAATATGTATGATCTGAGTCCTCAAAACCAAGCTCAACTGGTTTCTCTTCTGTTGGTGGTAGTTGTGACACAGACATTACAGGTACTGAATGTGTGTGTAAAATTGCCTGCTCGCTCATGAAATGGATAAACTCACATAGCTTAAAATTTTATTTTCGCCCAATAGAAAAGCTTCAGCTGAAGATATATCAGTCTGTGTTTCAGCGTTCACATGTACTATGTCAGTATTGGTGGATAGGGATGGGCGAATCTGTGACGATTTGCTTCGCAGAATTTTTCGTGAAACTGCTGCAGCGCGACGATCTTGTTCGAAGTTGACGGGCGTCGAGTTATCTTGACGCGCGTCAAACACGTCTCTGCTGGATTTGTCTATATTTTATGTGGCACATCCACTATAGGGTGAAAATTCACCAAA
>CM044439.1:172207743-172226866 GCA_024363595.1 Xenopus borealis | reverse complement strand
CCTGATTCTCATCATTATCCTGCGCCTGAGTCTCATCATTATCCTGCGCCTGAGTCTCATAATATACTCTAAGTCAGGACATTATTGTAATTAACAAGAAGAGCAGTTTATGATTTCTATTTAAATAACTACCTTCCACTTCCTGCTGCACCTCTTCAACCAGCACGGTGTGGCGCCTCTTCACATCACTCCAAATCCTCTGGAGCACGCGCACCCCGTACCTGACCGCAGACCTGAGACCTGAGTCTCATCATTATCCTGCGCCTGAGTCTCATCATTATCCTGCGCCTGAGTCTCATCATTATCCTGCGCCTGAGTCTCATCATTATCCTGCGCCTGAGTCTCATCATTATCTTATGCCTGAGTCTCATCATTATCCTGCGCCTGAGTCTCATCATTATCAACAGGATCTAGCAAGGGATCATAGCTGGGGGAAACATAATTTTAAGAAAATTGATTTTTTTTTGCTGGGGAGCATGTTTTAGGGTCCAACGATCGATTCTAGATAAAAAAATTTGTATGGAACTTTTCGCCACACTAATCACTGTGGCGCCGCTGGCGCGGTGCCACTGGTGGCACCACGCTCAAACCAAAGTCTTGAACCGTGAATCTGAGAGTTTGACTCGAAGCGCTTTCTGTTTACCCATCTCGTGGAGAGCCCGCGAACCAAAACTCAAATAAATCCAAGTGTATTGCGCATAAACGCGTTTCGAATATTTCCGCAAAATCCGGCAAATGGCTCAAAAATATTTTATTTACGAATTTTTAAATTTAGAAGGTGGGGAATCGAAGGAGTGGAACGATTTGATACCTGACTCAAAGCGTTTCGCCAAAGGGTCAACGAGCTACGGGCGATGCTATGCCGAAAAAACGCGCAGTTTTCATGACCTTCTGTAACATGCCAGTTAATTCCTCGGAAAATACTTCTCTCACGAACTCCAAATTTGCAGAAGTTGTTTATTAGGCTTTCCTAGACTAGTGGTTTAATTTTCAACCTTTCAACCTCAAAGGATCCTGCGCTGGAATTTTTTACAAATACGCCATTTGACAGTAATGCACTTTCGAAAACATTTATTTTTAGTGATTCTCGAAAACGGTAAGTCTCAGGGACACAAAATTTGGCCCACAGCTGTATAGTTTACTCAGATATGAATGTGGCAAGTTTTGATTTTATATTGCGCACAGTTTTCATGCCAGTGCTGTTTAAGTGTGTGCGTTTTCGCCATTTTACTTGCATGTGCCGTAATGAGGATTTTTTTTTCAAAAACTATACATGGCAAACTCCTGAAATTAACAGCAGATGGGTAGGATATGCTGGAGGTGGAGGAGGCCGATCTACAGTCACTCAAAGGCACCTCCATATTAAGCGGAAGCAACAAAATTGAGGACCGATAGGTTTACAATGGGCCATTGATTTCAATGGGGAATTTTAAAACTATGAAATTAGCTTTGAATATCTCAATTTCCAAAAGAGATAGAAACATGAAAGTTGCCATGGACATTAAGCCTTTGTAGTTTTACTGTCTTGGCAATTTGGGGTTCACTAGTATATGGTAAACCTTTGGAAAACTCTTTCAAACTCTGTACCCCGAAACATAGCACCCCAAAATCCCCGGGTTCCCAAACTATACAGGCATGCTAGGGAGGGTACATAGTGTTTATCCTAAATATTTGGTGATGCTGACTCGAAAGGATCATGGTGAACAAGCTCTCAAACTTTCACATTGATCTCATTCTGAAGGTGGCTGCCAAAGCCTTTTGAGAAGTCGCTAGCATGTGCCACTGATGGCAATAACTAGCGACTTCTCAACAATATAAGTCAATGGGGTTTATAATGGGGGAATAAGAAAGCACATATCTCTGCAAGCTTAACAGATAGGAAGAAGAAAATTGCAAGGGTGCCACCATCCCAATTTTGGGGGCCGTGCACCCTACTGTCTGGCCGTCATTTTGTTTTAAAGTCTGAACCCCAAAACCGGGAACCCCAAAATCACAGCAGCCCCAAAATCACAGCAGCCCCAAAATCACAGCAGCCCCAAAATCACAGCAGCCCCAAAATCACAGCAGCCCCAAAATTGGTGATGCTTACTCAAAGGGATCCTTTGATAAACTTTGGAACAATGGGAAAAGAGTTCTTTGTCTTCAAGCAAAAAGACCTTTTATGTAACCACCACAAGGTGGCACTGTGTTACCTCTTATGTTAAAGAGAGTTCACATTTCCCTATCTTACAAGGTTCTCTAAATCCCGAAACCTTTCATTTATTATAGAAAATTACTTAAAAAGAAATATACATAAAAAAGATCTAACATTAACATTAAAAACCTCTTAAACATACAATATTTAAAACATACAATGAATATATATATATATATATATTTAGAGATTTAGAAAGCACATATCTCTGCAACCTTAAAAGATACTGTAGGTGTGCTGCTGGAGGTCCAGTCTTCTTTCCCTGAAAATTTGGTGATGCTTACTCAAAAGGATCATGGTGAACTGGCTCTTTAACAGCTGGTGCCATTGTCGGCAGCCACTAGCGACTTCTCAACAATACAAGTCAATGGGGTTTATAATGGGGGATTTGAAAGCACATATCTCTGCAAGCTTAACAGATAGGAAGAAGAAAATTGCCAGGGTGATAAAGTCCATCTCAGCAGCCCCAATTGCTAGGTGTGCTGCTGGAGGTCCAGTATTCTTTCCCTGAAAATTTGGTGCCACTGACTCAAAAGGATCATGTTGAACAGGCTCTCAACCAGCCTGTGAGAAGCCGCTGGCTGGTGCCACAGTTGGTAAGAACTAGCGACTTCTCAACAAAACAAGTCAATGTGGATTATAGTTGGGGATTAGAGAGCATAGATCTAAATTACACATAATACCCAAATACTTAAAAATAGAATCAAAATGTATTAAACAAAAATGAAACTGTAAACAAATATATATTTTAGCAACAAATAAATAATGCAGTTTTAAAATTTCACTATAAAGATGAGTTTTTAATTAGTTATGGAACTCATGGATGGAAGTGTTAAGTCTGTTTAAAGTCTTGATTGATGTGCCAAGAAGTGCAGAGACTAGCATGTCAAAGTGTCACAGTCGGCCCCCTAAACCAGAACAGATGCCAAGTTCCCTGGTCTCGGCTCGGCTTAACCAGTAGTGTGACGGCCTTTGGCTTCGGGAGGAGCCCTCAGCTTACTCAGATGCCACCTGGACTTAACGAGAGAAATAGGGCGAGGAGTTCTGGCAGCAAAGGGGCACGACTGTTGTTTAAGTCTTTAGAGTTATTTTCCTCACATCAAGTTTGATCACATGTTCAAAGTTTGAGGGTATCTACTCATCAATCCATGGTAGATCTGCCCCCTCCCCAGAAAAGGACTTCCGTGTGACTCCATAGTCAAACAGCAGTTCTGTCCCAGCATCAATGTCCTTGTTTGCTGAAAACAAAATGTGCGGCCTGGTGTCATCCGGGAAATATTTGACCATGGGTTTGAGGTTTGGCCTTTTACGAGAGTGATTGATTTTTCTCCCCTACGTTGTTGGTAGCTCGCTGTGACAGGAGCAAGGGACATTTTGGGCATCAATGCAGAGTCCTTTATTCCCTCTGTCCAAGAAGAAATATAAGTATCCCATTTCATTTTGCTCCACCGACCTCATCAGCCGTTCCCCTTCCTTTGCTGAAATGACCGGCCCATGGTAGTCACAAATGTAGTCTCCTTTTTTAAAGTCCTGGAGAGTTACTACTTTCTGTCCTTTGACTGGATCATCCACAACAGCTAATCCTGGCCACTGTTGAGTCTTGATTAAACTCTGTATTCTTCTTTCCATGGCATCAGGTGTTGGCTTTTTGCTGGCCTCCCAGTACAGCAGGATGTCTTCCACAGTTGGGGCTTGCTTAAGCCACCCTTGGCGCTTCAGGTAGCTCTGCACTTGGCTGGGGGTTGGTTTTTCAAGCTTGTAATGTGCTGGAATAAAATTAAACAAAAAAGGTTTGTACCGTTGCAAAAAAAGAAAAAAAAGACTTAGAAAATGACACAAAGACGCCTGAATGAATCTTACCAATGATGACATCCATACGGATCTGTTTCTGTTGCCTCCTCCATCTGTCGTAGCATCTCCCGTGTAATTCTGAGACTGCCTGCCATTCTTTCAGTGTTGGGCCATCAGAAATATTTCCGCTAGGTTCTTGTAAGCCAATTCTTTTTCTGATTGGTATGCTGAATGTTCACCCTCTCTGGAAAAAAACAAGTTTATGTTATAAAAGAATTATTATATTATATACATACGGAGTAACATACATCAAAATAAATAGGGAGTTGCATACATCACAATAAACACTGGTACAGAAGGTGAGTTAGGCTCTGTGCAGAAAGAGCGTACAATCTAAAGGGAAGGGAATGATACACAAGGTGTGGGAGAGGGCAAGATTAGAGTTAAGTGGGTGAGAGATGTGGTATTGAATTAGGTAGTTAATAGTGAAGGTAGTGCATTTTAAGGGATTTCTTAAAAGCAGAAAGCTTGGGAGTAATTCGGACAGACTACTGCAAATGATGATGCTCACTCCATTATCTAAACTAACCTTGAGTGTGAGGGTTCGACCCATGTCCTCTGCAGCTCACTCACTCTGATGGCAGCTCGAATATAGTCGTTAATGCCGCTCTCATCCAGACTTGGGTTCAGAAATATTTTAATGAGATCCCGGTCCCTCAAGTTGCTGTCACTGATGACATTTGTAAAAATGTCCAGTGATTCCTGCCAGCTGGCCAAACAAGCATCAAACCTACAGGGTAAAGAACATATTAGCGTGGTGCACTTGTAGACCATAATAATGTCATCACATGATAATGTACATGAAAGACTATATTGACAGAAGAAAATTAACTTACCTTTCTTGAAATCTGCGGACATCGGTTGTTGGGTTCTTTATTTTTTGTCACTTTAAAATATTCGCTTTCTCCTTTCAGGCTTCTCTTCATAAAAATTGGTCGGACTCTTCTGAAAAAGGTGTCAAACCACATTTCTTCGGCTTCTTGTAGGACCACCATATGCTCTCTTTCGGCCTTCACCTTTATGACAGCTGCTACGCTGCCTGTAGCGTGTCCCTGGTAACGTGTCCTCTCTATATTTTGTCGGATATATCCTCCTATAGTCCTCCACAAAGGTCCACGTCCTGAAGCTTGTGAGGACGTTTCAGTGAATGATGGTCAATTCAGCATTGTACAATTTAATTATTTTTTCTACACTTCTTAGATACGCTTGCCATCAGGGGTATACTGGTAGATGCTTAAGTTCTCACCGACTGTAGTACTGTTTCAGCTTTTACATTTCTGACCATACTTTTTTTCCTTAGGTTTAAATTGCAACGTGTGACTAGTCAACAGGTTCGGCGAACAATGGAGACACACATGTTGTCTCTCCTTGATACAGACAGGGAGCGGAAACTGTTTTCAAGATATCTCTGCCACAGCAACACGACAGCGGAAGCCGTGTACAGAGAAAAGACAATTGGAAATATGGAGGAAGCTGCAGATCTGGTGAAGAGGGCCATGAATGACCCTCAGCCTTCTACATCAAGGTAATTTGATAGCTCATTTACATTGCTTTCCATATGCTGTTTTTTAGGCAGACACACCATGATACAGAGGACAGGGAATAACCACCAGTTTATTTTTCATTATCAATTCAACAGAAGCCAACAGGTGCCAAGCCGGCCGACGGATATAGAAGCACCACCGGTCTCTCGGGAGGTGAAAGAGGAAGTTTTTAGGAGATTCAAAAAGATGCGCCCCATCACCATCAATGCTAACCCTCCTTGCCTGAAGGCAGGGTTAGCGTTTTCCGCCGAACATGGCCATTATTGCTACGATAGGTGGAGGAAAGAACAGAACACGATGAGAGTGGATTGTGTTGCTGGTAAGTCTTCCTAAATGTTGAATCATTGAATGGAAATGTTTGTATATGTTTCAATATTATAAAAAAAATTATTATCTTCCTCTATCATATTCCAGGCCTTCTCAAAGATTTGAATCCGGACAAAGAAAGGGTAAACAGATGCATCCAAAGCTTTCATTGGAAAAATAACTTACCGAGGACAAGGGACGTTTTGCAAAGCTGTAAGACTAGGTGATCTTGCTCTTCCAGCCAGATGAGGACATGTTATGCACCATTACATGTTTCAAGAGATATGTGGTCTGCCAGATGTCAAGTGGGGAAAACAAGGACTTCTTTGGCTTCTGCAGTAAACCTAATGACTGGTCCAGACTATGCATTAATACATTTAAACCATCATGGGTGTCAGGTAGGATTTTGAAGCATAAGCAATATTATGCTAGGGATTGATTTTTTTTTTTTATGGTGGTGTTTGTTTGGAACAGCCAATAAAAAGTTACTTTGCTTTGCCTTCAAGTCTCTTAATAATTATTCCTTTACTTATATATTTTTGTGTGTTCTCCTTTGAAATAATTACTTACAAGCCTACCCCCAGGCCAAAGGACCTCGATTACCCCCTCATGGCTTCAGTAGGCCCAGCATTTCAAGGCCCACTAGACAGCCTCTCAAAGCCCTGGCATTTCTAAAAGGCTATGGGATGTAGGACATGTAGGAAATGGCAGGGCAGTGAGAGTTGCTTAATATAGACCACAGGGCTTGCTGTATATAGGCCTATGTGTACTGGATGTGCCAACACCTGTGCCAAGGGTCCTGATACAGAAGCCTAAAACATAACAGAAAACATTTTTGGCCTACTTCTTTAGCTAAGCTTTAGTTGTCCTTCAAGGTTAAGAAGTAGGGATTCATTTCAAATGACACATTTCAAAAGAACTGTGTAATAAAAGAATAATTTATTAACACACTATAAAGACAAGTTAGTTTTATTCCCTGGTCCAAAAGGAGGCGAAACCAAAAACCCAGCCAGTTTTTATTCATGCTGGAAGGAAAAAAAATTCCTCCCTGACCCCATTGAAGGCGATCGGATGTTTTCCCTGGACCAAGCTAGGAATTTAATGGATGATTCAGAAGCATATTTAGTCCATGTTTTCAGTCTTTTCCATCACTCCACCACTGTCTGCGCTTATTTCTTGAAAATCCCGAGAAACTGCAGACAATGTCCTGATTTGTAAACGAATGAACAAACCTCTTTATGTGTTTCAGGTAAGTGAACTATGTGGCACATGTGTTGCCCAATTCATGCAATTTATCACAAAAACCTCAGGGATATTTGAGGAATGAGAGAGAGACTGGGAATGAGAGACAGAGAGAGACTGGGAATGAGATACAGAGAGAGACTGGGATAGCAAGAGACAGGGATAGAGAGGCACACACTGGGAGGGAAACTAACATTTGTCCATGTTTTTTCTTTCCTTCCAACATCCTGGTGGTTGCCGTTGCAGATATCATAATGATGGTGTCATGAATATGGTCACAAGTCTCTTCACCACTCCAGTGTTCGGTAATTGCAATAGTAAACATGAGGGATGAGACAGGTAATGTAAAAGCATCATGCAAATACCTTATGGCAAAGTTAGAAGTAGCTTTCAAAGCCAGTTATTATAATAGAGGTAAAAAAAGAGTTTGACTTCAGGTGGCAGAATTTAAGTCTGTTTAGATTCTTAAGTGCAGAGACTAGCATGTCAAAAGTTTGTTCACATGTACAAAGTTTTAACTTCAGGGTATCTACTCATCAATCAATAGTAGATCTGCCCCCAACCCAGAGAATGACTTCATAATCCACAATCAAACAGGAGTTCTGTTCCAGCATCAATGTCCTTGTTTTTTTGCGGCCTGGTGTCATCTGAGAAATATTTTACAGTAACTCGTGTTTGATTCCGGATTTGGCATACTTTTTCTCCAGGTACCTTCTGAATGCCTGAAGCAGTGGAGAATCAGCTGAATGTTTTTTTTTTGTGCAGTCCTGCCTCCTCCATAATCTTTTCTGATGATATATTTCTGGCAGATGTGCTATGAGATAAAAAGAAAGAGGGAGCCATGTAAATATTGAAGAATGCATGACCCTAACTAACTGCAAGAAAGAAGAACTGTTACAGAGTCCAACAAGGCCTCTTACCTCAGCATAAGAAGTGGGTGTTCTGTATCAATTTCATCTTCATTCTCGTCAGCATCAGTGTGTTCACAAAGTCTTGATTAGGTAAACTTTGCAGAGCTCTTCACATTCCTTTACCAGAGAAACTGCAGACAATGTCCCGATCTGCGAACGAACAAACCTTTGAAGAAAGATAGCATGTTTTGAAATTGTGATGAGATACAGTGCAATAGAGGGGAGAGACTGGGAAATGAGAGAGAGACTGGGAAATGAGAGAGAGACTGGGAATGAGAGACAGAGAGAGACTGGGATAGCAAGAGACTGGGATAGAGAGAGACACACACTAACAAACTAACATTTGTCCATGTCTTTTTCTTTCCCTCCAACATCCTTGTGGTTGCAGTTGTAGATGTCATAATGATGGTGACATGGATATGGGTGCAAGTCTCTTCACCTCTCCAGTTCTGCTTACTTCCATTTTCAATCCTAAAAGACATAATGTGTATTACATTTTTGCTAGAGAGTGGGAGAGAAAGAGAGAGGAAAAAGTTAGGTCAGAGGAAGGTAGATAAATATACGTATCTTTTTCCAGCACAAATGATGGTCATTCAGATTTCCAATATGTCTTTCTTCCTTCAGCCCGTAAGGAATATACCCTCTGTGCTTCTTTCTTGAGACCTAAAAAAAGACAGCATTTCTTATAATTGTGCTGAGGTATGGTTCAATACAAGGGAGAGAGAGACTGGGATAGAGAGATACTGCAAGAGAAAGTGACTGGGATAGAGACTGGGAGATAGAGACAGGATGGCTTCATGAACATGGTCCCAAGTCTTCACCTCTCCAGTATTTTTACAGTTAATCAGATGTTGCTCTTTTCATGGAAGCAATTTTCTTAATGATCTCCAGAATCCGTGGCAAGTTTACATTCCACTGTTTCAACCGAAAGAACCTCTTGATTAGTTCATTATTATGCTCACGAGTCTGGAAATGCTCTGGTTATTAAAGGAGGAAAAAAGTTAAATAAACATCTGTTTGTTCCCATCCATGTGTAAATAGTTTATGCATGTCTAGTTTTGACAATACAACACAAAGAAATCTTACCGGCTACATAGTCCCGTCGCATTATATTTTGAGTTTTCCTCCATCGGTCAGACAGGTACAACCAGTGGTCTTCAGAAAGTTTCCTCCATAGCTTTAGGTCAGGGGGATCACAATCTATTCTAAGTGGGAATATGTTTTTTGTAATAACACCAAACGCGTCTTCCCTTGAAAGGCCTGGCTCAATGGACATATTCTGGCACGAACGGGATGTGAAAGGTTCTTCAGTCCTTTAAAAACAGTGTACACATGTTTAAGCAGACAGTTATTAAACAGAATGCAAACAATGTGAAGACATAGAGCTATTCAAGGGGGCATAGCAGGAGGGCAAATTAGAGACATAAAGAAAGAAGAAAGCTCATGCGACTGGAGGACAAGTGAGCCATAGAGAAAAAAGGAAAGACATTTAAGTGGACAGAAGTATGTGTTACTGAGTGCAAACAGACATAAAACAGAGTGGGAGACAAAGAGGCATGGCTAAAAAAGACAGAGAAAAGTAGAGAAAGTATAAAAGCCACATGATCGGGGGACAAGTTAGATATTTAGACGATAAATAGGAAGGAGATATGACTTACGCTTTCTCCTGCCTGTGTGTTTCTGTAAGTCCTCTGCTTCTTGAACGGGGTGTGCTCGGTTCTTCGTTTCTATTAAAAAAAAGAATGTTAAAATACATATATTCAGAGTGTTTTATTTGCCTTTTAAGTGTTTGTATACATAAGGAAAAATAAAAGTAAGAGAAGTCAAGAGTGAGGAGACAGAATAATAGGCAGTAGTGAAACAGTAGCAACATGATTGTAGGAGAAAGTATTCGGGCAGAGGAGAGATATGGCTTACGCTTCCTCCTGTTGGTCTGTTTCTGGCCGTCTTTTGGCTTGGGGCCGGGAGGTCTGCGGTTCCTCAGTTCTTTAAAAACAATGTACAAATATAGCGGAATTTTTAATGTTCTTGCGTGTACACAATCATAGTACAGACAGAAAAAGTGAAAGGCGCATGATCATGACTGGCGTGCAAAAGACAGCATGGGAGAAGAAAAGCCACAAAGCAAGAGGAGGATAGAAATAGGATGGATCAAAAGGGCTATAACTTACGCATCCTCCTCTTGGCGCATTTCTGCCTGTCTTCTGCTTCCTGAATGGCTCGTCCTCGGTACTTTGATTCTATAAAAAAATAGAATGCAAAAATACACGTACAGAGCATTTTATTGGTAACTACTTGTGTACAAAAGGAAGAGACAGAGAAACAAAGCAAAAAAAAAAAGAAACTTACTCTCCCTTCTGTTGATGTCTTCCTGAACGGCTTCTGGTGATGCGTGGTTCTTCAGGTCCTTTTTAAAAAGATAAAAGACATCTTGCTAAGAATGTATGCAAAAAAAAAATAGAAGGAAGAGAAGCCAAGAGCGAGGAGGCAGAATAATAGGTAAGAGTGCAATGGCAGAGAAAAGAGAACACTTTGGTACCAAGTAGTCATACTAAGGTACCCAACTCAATTTTGTTGAGATGCCTGGATCATTGGTGAAAATCTGGAGCTTAATGAAAAATATGAGAATGCAAGGGAAATTGTTGCTATCAAGATCCTGTCTGCTCTAGGGCACATTACAGATTCCTCACTGATTCCAGAACTTTGTGAGTGGTGCAGCGAGGAGCTGAAACGTCGTCTGCATGGACTCAGCAGCTGCAAAAGGTGGCAACCCTATCTGAAAACCTGTTAAAATGTACAAGTATTTATGTCAAACGATAGTAAAACTTATGGTGTGTGTGGCTTTCAACACTTACACGGCTTCCATTTGGCATGTCTCTGTTGGTCTTCTTCTCGAATGGGACGTGCACGGATCATCACTACTACAAAAAGTACGAAAAAGAATAATAAAAACAACACATTTTACAGATTGAGTATGAGAGACCAAAGAGAAATAAAGAGTAGACATAAGCTGTGACAGAGTGATTCCCGGGAGACATACTCCTCATCCTTTTGGCTCCCATTCTGTTTCCAAGGATGTGCAGGTTTCAGTGCATGTTTCATCACTTCTACAAAAAGAATGTAAAAACATATTTTAGAGACCGCAGAGAAATAGGAAACAGAAGGACTTGGGAAGGAGGCATTGCAGGGGGGAGGCATACTCGACTTCCTGTTGACTGTAATCTAGATCATCAGGGTCACTTGCTTCTTCCAAAGGTGGTGGTGGCGTGCATGGTTCACTCCTAAAAAGTGAGAGAAGAAAACAAAAACATTTTAGAGGGCGAGAGGAATAAAGGAACGCAGAGGTACAGAGAGAGAGAGAGAGAGAGAGACAGCACAGAGAATTAGAGGGGAGGCAAAGAGATTACAGGACTTCATACAGGACTACATACTGGACTTCCTCCTGCTGGTGGTCCACTGGATTATGTTCACTTTCAAAAGAGGTGGTGGGAGGTTCTCTGCCCTCAGCTGGAGCTGCTACAAGTCTTTAAAAGGAAAGGTTAAATTTTTTTAAGTGAAATTTTACATGGTTACACAAATAATCAGGTAAAAACAGAAGCTGTGTTTTACCTTGAGGTGCCTGCTTGACTTTGTTTGTCTTGACTGCTTGCACCTGCCCCAGACACCAGTAAGTAGACATGACATATATCATCCAGTGTTTTCTCCCGATAGGACCTCTCTGCCGTCGCATTCGTGTGTGCCAAATACTTGGCAAAAAGGTGCCTCTCTGAGTCAGAGTAATGGGAAACGGTGAATGTTTCACAAATACACCGCACCTCCTGACTGCTCACATTCGGAAGGTTGTACCTAAAAAAAAAAAAAAAGACAAAAAGCAAATGTTGAAGAATGGACCGTAAGTATATCCAGATACAGTGTACGAGACTTACAGTTGATAGCTTCAACGGTGGCACCTTCTATATGTGTAGGCTTGACAATTTACCTTCGGTGGTATCGCCACAGGTCGTTTGATACATTATGCAGCTTCTTCCCGGTTGACGATAAAAAGAAGAGGTCAGTGGGGGAGTTCTGACGCAGCAGTCTTGGCCTCAAGTAATCATGATACACGCTGAACCACTACAAAAAAAAGACAATATAATCACTATGCTTCCCAACAGGTGTCTTATCAACGTCAGCACAAATATATTATAAACTTTTACCATTTCTTCCTCTTCTGTTAATGCGAAACAAGCCACTTGTTGCGTTGCCGTCTTGTGTTCTGTAACGCCAACGATACTTAATTTAATCGGTGTATTTCCACTGGTGTATTTGTGGTGTACCCAAGTTTCCCATTCTTTGACCTAGGAGTAAGGGTTATTGTTGAGAGTGATTTGCTATGCTGACGTTTTTCCTAAGTCTTTACGGCAATATGTACTTACTTTCATATGTTGTACCACGCCTGGCCTCTGCAAGTGTTTCAACACCAGCAAGGCCTCCAGGTAGTTTAAGATTTCAAGTTTAACGTTGTCACCGGTCTCGTATTTTTTAGCGGCATATGAGATATGTGCTTTCTTATTCCCCCATTATAAACCCCAGTGACTTGTATTGTTGAGAAGTCGCTAGTAGTGATGGGCGAATCTCCCGCGTTTCGCTTCGCCGAAAAATTTATCTGGAAAATCGCAAATTGGTGAAAAAATTTGCGAAACTAGTCACGCGTCGTTTTTGACATGCGTCGCGTCGTTTTTGGGCGAAAAATACGTGGAACGAGTCGTGCGCCGTTTCCGCCGTGCGTCGCGTCGTTTTCGGCACGCGTCCCATCGTTTTCGAGGCGTTGCGTCAAAAACGACGTGCAACTCGTTTTTTGCCGAATTATTCGGCGGCGAATTTTTGCTGGCGTTTCGCGAATTTATTCGCCAGCGGTGAATCACGGGAATTCGCAGCGAATTTGCCCCTGGAGAATAAATTCGCCCATCACTAGTCGCTAGTGGATGCCATCAGTGGCACCAGCTAGCGACTTTTCAAAAAGAAGCTGCTCAGTTTGAGAGCCTGTTCACCATGATCCCTTTGAGTCAGCAGCACCAAATTTTAAGGGAATGAAGTCTGGGCCTCCAGCAGCATACCTAGCAATTGGGACTGCTGTGATTTTGGGGTCACCGGTTTTGTGGTTCTGACTTTAAAACAAAATGGCGGCCAGACGGTGGGCCGCAAGACCCCCAAAATTGTATTGCTGGCACCTTGTTATGCACTTTATCTCTCTGACAATTTTTATGACCCTGACTCTTCGGCTTCTTGAGTTATTGCTATGAAACCTGGATTATAGGGGTGGGCTTTAGGTATTCCACCTGAAAGGTAGCTGTTTTAAAAGGACCCCCTTTTAACAAGTCCTGGGGTCACCAGATTTGGCCAGCCTGTTAGTGCTAGCAATGTACATGTTATATTGGGGGTAGCAAGCATCATGGGAGGTTAGGGTTGCCACCTTTTCTTTAAAAAAATACCGGCCTTCCTATATATTTATCTTTTTTCCCTATTAATAACATTGGGATCAGCCTTCAAAAATACCGGTCAGGCCGGTAAAAAAACGGCCAGGTGGCAACCCTATGGGAGGTGTATGCTAACCCCAGTTTATCACAACAGCCTGCTCCTGCTCCCAAACAGCTAGAGTAGATGGGGCCACTGTAGAAAGCTACAGGTAAACTACAACTTCCATGATTCCCACTGCCTTTTGCTGGCAGTAAAAGGCCAGGACTAACAGAAAGCATGATGGGAGTTGTATTCTTTCAGATGGTTGATTGGGATAGAGCTGTGCTGGAACTGGCCTTTCAGTTGCTAATGAGCTAAGCAAAAGCCATTGTTCTTCTCCTGCCAGCCAGCCAACCAGCCATCGCCTTCCCCCCCCCCCCCCCCCCCCCCCCCCCCTGCAGGTGAGCAGCTAGGAGGTATACACTGTGAACTGCTAACCACTGTTTGGCTTGGAAATGACTGTCAGCACCAACCACACTGTTGTAAATGGCTCCATATACTTCATACATTATGGCAGGACATCTTCATGGAAAGTAGCCCTCCCAGAGTGACTGGAGCTTGAAGCAGCCTATCGTGCTGCTTTTATAGGCCCTGTGTCATCTAGCCCCATGTTGGTGGGTTACTAAGCCTGTCAAAACTGAGTGGCTGGTCCTGCCAACCATATCTAAGCTAAACATTGGCTAGCGGTCCTCAGGCTGGATGCGGTATCTCCTAGCATCCCCTCAGCAGGCTTGATTGCGCAATAGCAATTCCAGGGCCCAGAGGAAAGCCTTGGATCGGCAAGTCGCTCTCACTCTCCTGGCCTTCATACCTGGCTGTAGAGGGACTTTAGGCCATTTTCCGGACCTGCTGCCCAAGGCCCCTGCATGTCAAGAGCACCTAGCATCCCCTCAATGGTCTTTAGTCATCTCTAGCCACCCCATTTCCCAGTGGACAGCCTTGGAAGGGCCAGTAACTTTCACTGGTCTGAAGTTATGCCTGGCTGTGGGGAGACCTCAGGCCCTTTTCTGTTACTGCTGCAAAAGGCCTTTGCATGTCCATAGCACCAAGCACCCTCTCAGCTCTTTTTTTGTCCATATATTGTGAGATATTGAAGCCAGCCAACTACGTCAGTCATCCCATGCCTGGCCAGTCCTATGCTCGTTTTTCATCTGATTCATTCAGAATTCTATAGCTTCATTATACATTTTCCAAAGGGACCAAGTTTTACCTCAACTTACTATCTGTTTTCAAAGTAAAACTCCCAATCTTGGTGGCCCTTTTATTCTGGATGAAACAGATGAAAATTGAGCTTAGGACTGGCCAGATATGGGCTGACTTTGACAGAGTTGGCCAGCTTAAATAGCACAACATTTCCCAATATCTTAAATGTACTGCTAACGGGTTGAGTGCAGAGGATCTTGTACCCCCACCTAATGGTTTTCAAAAATGAGTGGCGAGCACAACTTGTCCTTGTTTGTAAAAGCTTTGAATGGTCCAGTTACCCTCACGGCTCTGGCATTGATGTCTGGCTGTGGGGGGGACCGTTGACCCTTTTCTGTCACTGCTGCAAAAGGCCCCTGCATGTCCAAAGCACCTAGCATCCCCTCCCTTGGCTTCATTGAGCTCTAGCAATCCTAGGGCCCAGACGACCGCCTTGGATGGGCCAGTAACTCTCACTGTTCTGGCATCTATGTCTGGCTGTATCGGTGACCTTGGGCCCTTTTCCGTCACTGGTGCAAATTGCCAAAGCACGTTTAAAGCACCTAGCGTCCCCTCCCTGGCCTTTGGTGAACTCCAGCAATCCCACGGCCCAGAGGACAGCCTTGGATGGGCCAGCGAATTCCAGCATATCGGCAGTCCACCTAAAAAGGTAGTCGTTTAAAAGGACCCCCTTTTAAAAAGTCCTGGGGTCACCAGATTTGGCCAGCCTGTTAGTGCTAGCAATGTACAGGTTATATTGGGGGTAGCAAGCATCATGGGAGTTGTATGCTAACCCCAGATTAGCACAACAGCCTTCTCCCTCTCACTGCCCAAACAGCCAGAGTAGATGGGGCCACTGTAGAAAGCTCCAGGTAAACTACAACACCCATGATGCCCACTGCCTATTGCTTGCAGTAAAAGGCCAGGACTACCAGAAAGCTTGATGGGAGTTGTATTCTTTCAGATGGTTGATTGGGATAGAGCTGTGCTGGAACTGGTCTTTCAGTTGCTAATGAGCTAAGCACAAGCCATTGTTCTTCTGTCAGCCAGCCAGCCAGCCATCACCTTCCCCACCAGGTGAGCAGCTAGGAGGTATACACTGTGAACTGCTAACCACTGTTTAGCCACCTGGCTGTAGAGGGACTTTAGGCTATTTCCAGTCACTGCATGTCCAGAGCACCTAGCATCCCCTCAATGTTTTTCAGTCATCTCTAGCAATCCCATCGCCCAGTGGACAGCCTTGGATGGGCCAGTAACTTTCTCTGGTCTGGCATTCATGCCTGGCTTTAGGCCCTTTTTTTTGTCACTGCTGCAAATGGCCCCTGCCTGTCCAAATCACTCATCATCCTCCTCTCTTTTGGCTTCAACAATAGCAATTCCAGGGCCCAGAGGAAAGCCTTGGAAGGGCCAGTCACCCTCACTCCCCTCAATGGTCTTCAGTGAGCTCTAGCAACTAGGGTTGCCACCTTTTCCTGAAAAAAATACCGGCCTTCCTATATATTTATCTTTTTTTCCTATTAATAACACTGGGATCAACCATCAAAAATACCGGCCAAGCCGGTAAAATACCAGCCAGGTGGCAACCCTACTAGCAACCCCCAGGGCCCATTGTGCTGAGATCTGCCTCCAGGTACTCTTTTGCACCCCCATTACAAAACACACTTTACACATTTTACCTAAATTTATTTTTATTGCAGTTAGTCTTACTTTTTCTCCCCACTTTTGCGCACACACACACCCTTGTGTGTACACACACACATACATTTTATAACTTTACCTTTCTTTCCTCTATCTACTTATTTTTTATTACATTCATTTTTTTGGTTTTATTACTGTTCAACTTCAGTTTTACAGTTAGTTTATTTTCCAATACTGTGTTACTGTTATTTTGCAGTATTAGCATATTTATTGCATTTTCCTTGATAGCATTTTCAGTTTTGTGCTGCACTCAATTAATGTTACCTTTTCCCTGTTCTTGTTTATTACATTTTCACAAATAATTGCATATTCCGTTTCACTACTGATTCTTACTCGTTCTTGTTATATCTTACTATCATATTACTTTTCATTACTTGTGCTACCTTTATTTCACAGTTTGGTTAGTGATCAGAAATTCTGAAATAAATCACACAGTGTAGTCTGTTTTTTTTTTTTTATTAGTTCTATTGTATTTTTACTGATCTATTGTTATTCTCTCGTGTGCCTGATTGTTGGGTCTTTTGGCAGGTGCATTGGGCTAACATACTTTTTCAGTTCATCAAGAGTGCAAGGGGTTTGGCTCATAGAATTTTTTTTTTTTATCTTTTTGCTACCTTTGCAAGTGTAGTAGTTTTGCTAGAAGTCATTTTTATTTTTCTGGCTACAGCCTCAGGTCATACTGTGAAATCACTTTTTTTTTTTTTTCTTTGTCCCTCTGTGATCTTTTTGGACTAAGGTGTATATATAGTCTGTATATATTTTGTTGGCAGCATGGCCAAAAGTTTTTATTCAGTTGAAGAGGCTGCTGCACTGTGCATGGCCTCTAGCTCAGAGGAGTTTAGCCACTCTGATTCTGAGTATGTGGCCCATCAGACAGTGACTCCTCTACTGATGGGTCTGCGGGTGGTAGTAGCAGCGCCCTTACTGCCCTTGAGGAGCCCATGGACCTTGAGCAGAATGTGGATGATCAGGGTGTTGAGGATGAGGAAGAGGGCAATGGGGCTGATGCTGCAACTGGAGGAGAGCCTGCGTGGGGGCCTCCTGGTAATTTTTCCCCTGAAATCCCTCCATTTACTGCAGTCCCCGGTGTAAAGGTGGACACTAGGAATTTTGAGCCCATTGATTGTTTCCAATTATTTATGACTGAGGCCATCCTACAGAATATGGTCCTCTATACAAATTTATATGCTGAGCAATATATTACCCAAAATCCCCTACCCAGATATGCTCAAGCACATGCGTGGCATCAGATGTTAAGATGAAGAGGTTTGTGGGCCCCACTTTAGCAATGGGTCTCGTTAAAGCAAATACATTGGAGTCCTACTGGGATACCACTACTGTGATGTCTATCCCTGTTTTTTCAGCCACGATGCCTAGAAGCCGGTATCAGTTACTGCTCCGGTTTCTTCATTTTAACAACAACACCACTGCTGTACCCCCTAATGAGCCCGGACATGACAAGCTACATAAATTGAGGCCCCTTATAGATAGCATGTCACAGTGCTTTAGAGAAGTGTACACCCCCTCCAAAAAACGTTTGTATAGAAGAATCACTTCTCTTCAAAGGGCGCCTAAAATTCCGGCAGTACATCCCAAACAAATGTGCCCGCTATGGGATCAAATTTTATATGCGAAAGCAGCTCAGGGTACACCAGTTATTTTATGATTTATGTGGGCAAGGACTCCCAATTAGACCCCCCTGGCTGTCCCCTTGACTGTCAGTGGAAAAATTGTGTGGGAGCTCATCACTCCACTTCTGGGCCAAGGTTACCACTTATATGTGGATAACTTTTGCACAAGCATCCCCTTATTCAGAACGCTTTATTGTTTGGACACCCCAGCCTGTGGCACCGTAAATCGTAACCGAAGAGGTTTGCCCAGGGATCTTGTAAATAAAAAATTGAGTTGTGGAGAAATTTATGCCCTGAGACATGATGAGCTCCTTGCCATCAAATATAGTGACACAAAAAATGTGTTCATGCTGACGACAATCCACGACGCGTCAGTAGTTGCAGAACAGAGAGCTGGTAGACCCCCTAAAAATAAACCTCTCTGTAGCAAGGAATACAGTAAGTACATGGACGGACAGAACTGACCATTATTATTATTACCATTTATTTCTATAGCGCCAACTTGTTGCATAGCGCTGTAAAGTGAATGTGATTATACAACCAAATCACATGAATTACATATATAGAACATAAAGAGTTACATACATCACAATAAATATGGAGTTACTCTGCATGCATCACAATAAATACTGGTACAGGAGGTGAGGAAGGCCCTGTACAGAAAAAGCTAACGGGAAGGGAGTGATACACAAGGTGTGGGAGAGGGCAAGATCAGAGTAAAGTGGGTGAGAGATGTAGTAATGTAAGCGGAGAAAAGCACTTTACAAATGTTGTTTGTTGTTGTTGCATTGAGTAGTTAACAGTGAGGGGAGGCTACTCTAAAAAAGTGGGTTTTTAGAGATTTCTTGAAAGCTGAAAGATTGGGAGAAAGTCGGACAGACCGTGGGAGAGAATTCCAGAGGAGGGAGCAGCTCTTGCAAAGTCTTGAATGTGAGCATGTGAGGAGGTAATGAGAGAAGAGTTGAGTAGCAGGTAAGTAGAGGAGTAGTAAGTGGTTGGGTGAGTAAATGCATTTTAAGCAGTCTTGTAACTAGGGCCCAAATTCCCCTAGCAACCATGCATTGATTT
>CM044439.1:172164863-172202186 GCA_024363595.1 Xenopus borealis | reverse complement strand
CGTTGAGGCTCGAAAAAGCTCTTGCATACACCCATGAGATCTCCACCTTTGCTGCTGCTACTAGCAACCCGCCTCTGCTGGGTGTGTGGAGTAGTGGAGGCAGTGGCTTAACTAGATATTACTGGGCCACATAGCAAATTATTTTTCAGGCCCCCAAAATATCTAGAGGTATTTACCAATATTTATTGAAATTGTATATAAATTCACAAAAGTGTCGGTAAAATAAGTAACCCAGAAGTAGCGGTCGAAAAATTTGTAAACTGCAAATTCACAAAGGCAGATGTTGCATCTCTGAATGTCTCGAATGTCAGGGAAAGTGGCATCAAAAAAACACACCCACTTTTCACTACACTATTTCAAAAGTGTCATATATTTCGGAAAATTGGTGGGGAAATGCTCAGTGAAATTTAAAGACATTTTTTCCTTCCCGACACTTGTGAATTCCCCCCATAATGTCTGGGTGTATCCCGCATCAAAATCAATAAACCATATGTTTGTCAGTGACCCATATATTTATGTGAAAATGTAAGTAGATACTTGTGTTATATCATCCAAACAACTTCAAGTACCATCCAAGTCCTAGTTAAACGAAAAATAAACTCCAAATATATAGGTTTGATAAACTTTTTATATCACAAAAGAAGAAAAATAACATGAATAAAAACAAAATTAAAAATCAGGGGGAACTACATTTTCCAGCAGGTGCCTTATCTCCTGCGTATCCTGCTGCATCTCGGACACCTGCTGTACCAGACCTCTTATCAGGCTTTAGAGGGACCCACCCTCCGTCTGAGTTGCAGCATCTGCTGCTCCTGCTGCTTCTTCAGGAACTAGCAGCCCTGATGGAGATGGTGGTGGAGGTGGGGGTGGTGATTCTGGTCCAGGTGGGGGAGGAGAATCAGGTCCAGCTGCCGCGGCCCCTGCTGCCTCTTCCTCGGCCCGTCCAGCAGCGGGCTCCTCAGCAGGCCTCCACTCCGCTGGCAATCAAAGAATTCCATTTTGAGTAATACAGCACTTGCATTTGTACAGTAGAAATTATACAGGCGGAGGTGATGTGTATTGATATGGATGGCAAGTATGGGGCCGAGCAAAACCATTAAGAGAGTTTTTTGCAGAAGATAATTTCCATTTGACAGCTCATTTACTTGTTATCTAACTTGTCTGTAATTAAATGACAGTCAACTGTTCCAATCCTAATTAAAGTATTCACGCAAATACATTTTTGCTCTAAAATAGCAAATCATTATAATATACTGTAAGTCTGGCCATTATTGTAATTTGTAATTAATAAGAGCAGTCTATATTTTCGATATTTGAATAACTACCTTCCACTTCCTGCTGCACCTCTTCCACAAGCACGGGGCCGCGCCTCTTCAGATCGCTCCAAACTTTTTGGAGTGCACGCACCCCATGCCTCACAGCATAGCGCTGTCGAAGCCTGCGCCTCCGGCTTTGCATTATCCTGTGCCTGACTGCCTGGATACGAGGAGTGATGGTGTCATATCCCTTTCTGTGCAGGAACCTTATGGGGTCCCTCAGTTCCTCTTCACACATGCCTCCAGGTCCAGCCATCTCATGCACTCTCTTATAACTCCTACAAGTGGGCAGGGAATAGGATATTTATATTGGAAACGCCCATTTTGGTGAGTGCCACGTGACGCGTCGCGACGAATTAGTTGCGCGACGAACTAGAGTTGTGAGTGTTTCGGAAATTCGCTGCAAATTCACCTAGGGCGAATTTATTCGCCCATCACTATTGGTGGACATTTCAACTAAAACTGTTTGGGATGTTGACCTGGAATCCGTAGATGTTGACCCATGCTCTAGCAGAAAATAAACAAATATATATAAGAAAAATATATGTACATATTTTATTAACACTTTGGCTTAAATGAAATGTGAGATATCAAATCTGGTATTTAAACCATATGGGCTCCGTGTGTGTAACGTAAAAATCCAGAATGCTTCACGTGTGTTGAGGAGATATAATGGGTCCCCGCCCCTCAAGGGGATATTGACTCTTTCAATTACTTTGACTCCTAAATCGAGGACCCCTCGTCTACTACATACATTAAAGTGTTTACTGATGGGGTTTATTATCTCTTTTTTCTATTGCAGTCATGTGCTCTCTAATCCTATATTTTAAAGGACGAGTAGTACGACCCACATATTGTTTGAGACATGACTTACACTCCAGTAGGTAGATTACCCGATTAGTACTGCAATTACTCTAGGTACGATTTTTAAAAACTTTGCCAGTGACATTAGACCTAAAATCTGCACTAATGGATATAACATTACATGTTTTACATGGATATCTACCACATTTATATGTCCCCCTGTTGGACAACCAATCTTTAGAATGAGAAATAGGTTTTGCTGGAGACAAGACTCGGGGACAGTCTTTGTCCCAAGGTGGTCGCTCTCCTAGAAATCGTCTTCAACTCACTATTTGTTAGTATTTGACTCCATACCGGATCATTAAATAAAATAGGCAAATGCTTACGTATAATCTTACAAATTTAATTGTATTCTGCACTATATTCTGTGCTAAAAAAGATGCTGGATTCATTGGACTCTCCATTATCAAAATTGGTTGCTGATGTTTTTTCTTTTTATCTCACCACTTTTGATTTTATTAGGGAGGAGAAGACTATTTCTATCCCTAGCCCGGGCTTTCTGATAGGCTGACTCTATTAACTGTATGGAATAACCTCTATTAAGAAGTTTTAATTTTAGATACGAAGATTGCTCATCAAAGGACTCAAGTGAAGAGCAATTCCGTCTGTAACGCAAAAATTGGCTAAAGGGAATACTAATTTTAGTATGGCGTGGATGTCTGCCCTCAAAATAGTGTTACCTGCGGTTGGTTTGATATACACCTTGGTCTCAATTTTTCCTGTTTCCGGGATGCCAATTAAGAGAGTATCTAAAAATTCAATTTGATCACAGTTATAGTTCAAGGTGAAAGATAAATTGAAAGCATTATTATTTAAGTAATCTAGAAACATATTGAGTTTGTCTGATGATCCACTCCAGATGAATATGAGGTCATCTATGTAGCGACCATACCAAATGATGTACTCGCTATATGGATTATCAGCTCCAAAGATGTGCATTTTCTCCCACCAACCCATATACAGGTTGGCATAGGAGGGTGAAAATGCGTGCTTTGCCTTCCATTTGTGCCTTCCCTCCCTGTTTGCCTTTCCTCTGTGCTTTGCTATCCCTAGTTGCTTTGTCTCCCTGTCTGTGCCTTCCCTCTTTTCCCTTGCCTTCCATATCTGTGCCTTCTCTCTCCCTGTCTGTGCCTTCCATCCCTGTGCTATCCCTCTGTGCTTTGCCTACTTGTCTGTGCCATCCCTCCATGCTATGCCTTCCCTCTTTGCCTTCTCTCCTTGTCTGTGCCATCCCTCCGTGCTTTACCTTGCCTTTGTTTTCCTCTGTGCCTTCCCACCCTGTGCCATTCCTCTGTGCTTTGCCTCTGTGTCAGTGCCTTCTGTGTGTGCCATCGCTCCGTGTTTTGCCTTCCCTCTCTGCTTTCTCTCCGTCTGTGCCCTCCCTCCACACTTTGCTTTACCTTAGAGCCTTGGCTCCCTGTCTGTGCCTTCCCTCAGTGTCTCTGCCTTCCCTTCGTGTCTCTGCCTTCCCTTCGTGTCTGTGCCTTCCCTCCGTGTCTTTACCCTTCCTCAAAGACTTCCCTCAGAGTCTTCCCTCCGTGTCTGTCAAGGTGCAGATCTGTAAACAACATAATTAAAGAGAGAGGAAAGAGTGGTGCTAGCAGAGGCATAATAATAATCCTGTCAAGGATGCAAATTAAAAAATACATTCTTAGCTACAGCTGCTGAAATTCCTTTCTTCTTCACTGATCTAAGATCTCTTCGTTTAATCTTCGTTCTTATTCTCCCGCGGATTCAGTTTCAAATGGCTGAGGTGAAGTCTCACGAGATTTCAATTTACCATATTTATACCCATGATGCTTTGCACACGACTTTCAGAAAGTCGGGACTTGTGCAGTCTCGTGCTCACTTTGAAAACACTGCTTAGTAACTGTAATTAAAAAACCAAGGTGGTGTGTTACTATTGTTAACTCTTCAATAACTGATCTCCTATCAGTAAAAAAGTGACAGGTCCTCTTTAAGCTTTTTGTTCAGTGGTTCTAAAGTGTTATTTTAGCAGCTGGTTACTAGTATCTTACCCTAGCAACCAGCCAGCGGTTTTCACAAGAGACAGGAGTATGAAAGGGCCTGAATATAAAGAGAAGAACTAAAAAGTGAGAATAAATTTGTAGCCTCACATTGCATTAGTTTTTAGCTGCTGGCTTCAGACTCCCATTGGAAAGCTGGAAATATTACAAAGAAAAAGTCAAATATTTTAAAAACTATACAAAACAAATAATGGAAACCAACTGCAAAGCTGCTAGGAATGGGCCACTCTGCAACACATTAAAATGTACCTTGATAAGCTACAGAATGACCAATTCATAGCAAATGTTCTATTGGTCTTCAAGTTTTTATCATTTGCCTATTTCCAAATACTTCTGGCATCATCAGACAAAAAAATGATTGCGCTGTGAGGCTACAAGAGGAACCACCCCTTTAACAAAGCTGGAAGCTAAAAGGGGTTGTTCATCTTTAAATTAGTTTAAATTTCTGTATGATGTAGAGAGTGATATTCTAAGACATTTTTCAATTGGTTTTTATTTGTGGTTTAAGTTATTTAGCTTTTTATTCAGCAGCTCCAGTTTGCACTTTCAGTAATCAAGTTGCTAGGGTTCAAATTCCCCTAGCAACCATGCACTGATTTGAATAAGAGGCTGGAATGTGAATAGGAGAGGCCTGAATAGAAAGATGAGCAATTAAAAAGTAGCAATAACAATACATTTGTAGTTTTACTTTGCTTTTCAGATGGGGTCAGCAACACCCATTTGAAAGCTGCAAAAAGCCAGAAAAAAAAGGCATATAACTATAAAAAAAAATGAAGACTAATTGAAAAGTTGAATGAATAGAAAGCTTAATAACAAAGATCTCAAAATACACTACAAATTATTACATTTAAATAAAAATGCACATTTTTAGTTATAACACTGAAGTAAAAAAACGGACCATTCAACAGCAAATATTGTGTCAGCATGATCTGTTCTACTACACCAGTGGTCCCCAACCAGTACATAGTTACATAGTTAAATTGGGTTGAAAAAAGACAGTCCATCAAGTTCAACCCCTCCAAATTAAAAACCCAGCATATACACACACTCCTCCACTCTTTCACACACAAACCATATACCTGTATGCCCATAGCTCGTGAGTTGGATGTTGCTCCCAGTGGCCTCAAAGCAGGTGCTTATTTTTGAATTCCAGGCTTGGGGGCAAGTTTTGGTTTTATAAAAACAAGGTGCACTGCCAAACACAGCCTCAATGTAGGCTGACCATCCACATAGGGGTTGTTACCAAATGACCATTCACAGCACTTATTTGGCACCCTAGGAACATTTTACTTTTGTTGCTCTTCAACTCCTTTAACTTCTGGGTGTTGCTCACTGGTTGAAAAGGTTGGGGATCCCTGTACTACACCAAACAAGCATTATAAAGGTTTTCCTTTAACCAAGAGGTTAATAATGTAAAACCCAGCATACAAGCCCAACCTGTTGACGTCAGCTTCCATTAATAAGGGGGACAGCTCTAGCAGCAGGAGTGGGGCACTTGGTCTGGACTGAGGTGAAGCCAGACAGTTTTGTAAAGCTTTTTACCTAAAATGTCAGGGTGCAGTGTGGGTGGAATGTTTGCAGGTTGCCAGCACCACCCAATATAAAGTAAGCCATGAGGAATTGGACTGGGTCTGGGAGGCAAGGTGCAGTGCCTTGGGGGGGGAGATGTAATTAGCAAAGTGATAAGTCCAGCCTGATAATTTCTACTTAAAATGGCAGAGGGCGAGAAACTGGCTTACGGTTGCAAGCCCAGAGCACCACCCAACACAAAGTCAGCTATAGAAAATGGGAACTGGGCTTTGGGAAGTGCAAAGCTTGAGGTAGGAGAAGGCAGAGAGCAGCAAGTACCAGCAGGCAAGAAAAGGCTTACCACATACTGCACTCAGAGCCGCACAGCAGGTCCTCTCCTTCAAGGAAATCAGCAGGGAGTGGTGGGGCAGGACCAGTAAAGCATATATGAGTCTGCCAATCATTGCCTAGACTTTTGGCTCCATTTTGCAAATAGGTTCAATGCAATTGGCTAATTTGCATCATGCAAGCTATCAGCCTTCTTCTAATGCAAAAGGCTAGATAATGGCGGCGGTTTTTTAGTGCAAAATGCTTGCAACGTCACTTACTTCACCTGTAAGTAAAATTGTTAAAGAAACAAAAATCTATGAGAAATATCGGCCCCCCTGGTTCCAACGCGCATGAAGGGAGTAACTAAGACATTGAATTTCAGGCATGCAAACTTTGACAGTATAAGGGCATCTCTGCAACATATTAAGTGAGAAATGATTTTCGCTGGGTTAAACATAGAACAAAAATGTGCTGCTTAATAAATAAAATGTCAGTATATTCCCCTTGTAATCAAGGAACGCAAAGCGAAACCTTTTTGGTTCAATAGAAGTGTTGGTGTTGAGGTGGGTAAGAAAAGGACATGCTTTTAAGGCTTTCAAGTTAGTTGGGTCAGCCAAAGCATTTATAAGGTACAAGGAGGCCAATAAGTCATGTGAAAAATCATAATTATGTTTTATATCCTTTAGGCAAAGTGGAGATCTGGCCTCAGGCCAGTATAAATTATTACTAAAAAGAAAGAGAAAAAGAATACCCCACTTTGCCTCTCATATACTAATAGTCAATAGTTATATACCCATGTGAGAGGGATTTGGCTAGAAAGGAGATTAAGCCAAATCAAATTAATTAAAGTGAAATTCCACTTGGTTCAGCCAGTTCATTAATAACTCATTTAGTTTAAATCAAAAATCAATTAAAGAATAATAAAGTGTCGTGCTTGTTTAATTCACTTTGCTGCATTTCACTCCATTGCTTTTCAAGCACTATTATACCCTGCTCTTCCTCAGCCCTGGACTTTGTTTATCTTAACATGTTCTAGTCTCTTTTGAATTTCTTCATGTGTGATCCATGCATCATTAGATGTATTATTAGAATTGGGACTATTAATAAGGAAACCTTCATTAGCTGGTTCCTCATTCGTTCAGAATCTGAGCTTTTTGCTTGTTCTCATCAAACAGGTGCCCCCTTCTGATAATAAAGGTCCCACCCCTAAAAAGAAAGAGAAAAAGAATACCCCACTTTGCCTCTCATATACTAATAGTCAATAGTTATATACCCATGTGAGAGGGATTTGGCTAGAAAGGAGATTAAGCCAAATCAAATTAATTAAAGTGAAATTCCACTTGGTTCAGCCAGTTCATTAATAACTCATTTAGTTTAAATCAAAAATCAATTAAAGAATAATAAAGTGCCGTGCTTGTTTAATTATAATTTAAGTTAATAACAATTCATTACTGCAGAAATTAATTCTCATCCTTAAAAATTGTTAAAAAAGTTTTGCATCTGTTATTATTATCAATGAGGTATTTAAATAGTGAATAAATAGTAAAATTATTGTGTCTGTGCTGTTCTTGCAAGAACTCCTTGATAAAGCAAGATTTTAGCGAAACGCGTTGGCATGTTATAACTTTGATTCTTTTTAAACTAATCTTGGTCGAATATAGGGGTGGGAATTTGGAGAGTGCTCAAGGGATTGCTGGAATCTGCTTCTTATTCATCAGGAGGCCGTGGATTTGTGGTTTTATAGGACATCTTAGTTCTTGTTGAAGTGGTAGGATTTAGGTAATAACTGAGACCACAGTCCCGGATTCTCTGCCTTCTCCACCTTTGTGGTGTCCCAGGGAAAGCAATCAAATAGGCAGCAGTTTTTGGGACAACTCCACCTCTCTCTTATTTTCATTTTCCTCCTATCCTGCATGAACTTGAGCACTAATCTTTTTAATCTTTTTAATTTATATACCAAAAAAAAATGTTTTCAGGAATACAAAGCCTGTTTAGTAGATTTATATGGGGTCCATCCAGACCACGTCTGAGCATAGCTACATTAACAAGACCAAGTGGGGAGGGAGGCATGGCACTACCAGATTTATATATGTACTATATAGCTGCACAGCTGATGCATACTATACCAATGATGCACCCAAAATATTCTCCCCCACTGAATTTACTGTGGATGGAAGCTGCTGACAACCCAGACACAGTATGGGCAGCACTGCTGGCTAAAATAGCTAAAAAACCTGATACCCCCCTGATAAGCCTGCAAAGGAATATCTTACGCCTTGCACATAGAATAGTGGGTTATAATAAAATGCCCCCCCAAACCCCAATTTGGGGGAACCCTTCAATACCGGAGTTGACACACCTGACTCCCCCTAGAATATGGAGAGATCTAAAACTAATGTCCATAGCAGATGTGTGGCTGACGGACAAAATAATCCCACTGCAACAGTTACATGACACAAGAGAACTCCCACTTACACAATGGCTCACACAACATAGACTTTCAGAGTCACTAATGCAGTGCTTCCGGCATTCTCAACTATTGGTGTCCAACTCAATAATTATTGACACTTTGATGGAAAGTAATTTTAAAAAGAAACAGTCAGTCATGTATAAAATATTATGCAAACCGATATATGTAGATCGCGAAATACGAGCTAGGGGAGCCTGGGAAGCTGATGTAGGAATGATATCAGATGAACAGTGGAAATGGGTCCTCGACACTCCCAAGATAGTGACCCACTCATACAAGCATAGACTCCTCCAACTATATTTAGTGCATAGAGCATACTACACGGTCCAGAAACTGCACACCATGAAGATGCTGCCCTCCCTCATATGCCCAAGATGTCAGACATATAGCTACCCTGGTACATACAATCTGGAGGTCGGGAGATGGTGCCATACTGGCTGGGCATAATTGCACACTTGACCAAAATAATACCGGGATGGGGTGCAGGAAATATAAGAAATTGTTTAACAATTGATCTGAGTGATACTTTGGATACACATACAAAATATTTCCTAGCAAAAGCACTATTTCAAGCAAGGAGGCTACTTACACTGTACTGGAAAGACCCCAAACCACCAATGGCAAAAGGCAATGGCAGACTTGGCAGCATTTGAAAGGGTGATCCTTGATAAAAAAAAAAGGGCAGATGCTCAAGTATATTCAAATATGGAGACACTGGAATGGTTACAAGGAGCTAGCTGATACAGATAGGGAATAAATAAATAAAATAAAAAAACAACGCAGGGAAACTTGTGGAATTGTAACTGTTTGCAACAAGCTTTATTTACAACTGTGAATGTAAAATATACATTGGATATATGTCATCTTATTGTCAAAGAAAAACAAATGTAAAATTGTATTTTACAACTGCTGAATAAAATTTCCTTTTAATCAAAAAAAAAAAATATGGAGACACTGGAATGGCTACAAGGAGCTCGCTGGTACAGAAAGGGAATAAATAAATTAATATATAAAAAACAACACAGGGAAACTGGTGGAATTGTAACTGTTTGTAACAAGCTTTATTTACAACTGTGAATGTAAAATATACATTGGATATATGTCAACTTACTTATTGTCAAAGAAAAACAAATGTACAACTGTATTTTACAACTGTTGAATAAAATTTCCTTTTGAGCAAAAAAAAAAAAAAGCAATGGAGTTCAAGTTACTGCTTTTATGTAATGGCTGCATGAACCTGCTAGTAAACAGTATAGAATGTAAAGTATATGCGCAGTATGACTTATGTGTACAGTGACCTCTACAGGCCATTTGTATAAATGCCACATATTCCCCCTATAGTAGGAAAGCATTTGTGCAAATGTAATAAACAACAATGAAACGGTATGCAAACAGTAAATAATATTATACACTATTCACATCACATAGTCCTTGGTCCATGCAAGTAGTTTTCTGATTCTTGCAGTATACGTTATAGGTTCATTTTCTTCAGGCCTAGTGCAGTTGGCATCAGGAGTAGGAAAATGTCCTTCATGAAATGGAGCTTCTCTTCATACCTAACAGGAGCAAGACGACTTGCATTCCATATGCGTCTTGTTTCAATAGTCCTGGTTTCTTAATTCTGACTAAAGATCCAGGCTGAAAGTGCACTTCTCTTGCACCACATTTTCTGTCAGTATTAGCCTTGCATTTGGCTTGTTGACGTTTGACAATGTCGGCAATAGATGGTTTTGTAGGAACAGTATTTTGTGGAAGATTGATGTCTGCAACATGTAACTGTCACAAACGGCACCCAATACCAGAACAGTTGCCAAGCACCTTGGTCTCAGCTCGGCTTCACCAGTTAAGTGACCGCCTTTGGACTCGGGAGGAGCCCTCAGCTTACTCAGATGCCATCTGGACTTATCGAGAGGTGCAAAGCTAAGAGTTCTGGTTAGCACAGGGGCACGATCGTCTCACCAAGGATACTGGGTTGAAGAATACCACCAAGTGGAACAGGCGGGCCGGACCAGCACAAGCGGAGTAGAATAGTCAGACAGGCCAGAATCAGGATTAGAGAGTGTAGAATAGTCAGTGGACAGGCAAAAGGTCAGGATTGGAGATATCAGAGTAAACGGACAGGCCAAGGTCAGGATTGGAGAATAACAGGATAGTCAGGCAAAGCAAGGGTCAAAAACCAGTATAACAGGCAGGAATCAAGCAGTAATCACACCCAGGAACTGTGCATATAAACTTGTCTGGTGCATATAAACATGTCTGCTGTTTCAATTTGAC
This sequence comes from Xenopus borealis, assembly GCA_024363595.1. Lineage (NCBI taxonomy): Eukaryota > Metazoa > Chordata > Amphibia > Anura > Pipidae > Xenopus > Xenopus borealis. The sequence goes on along the minus strand of CM044439.1, from coordinate 172,191,396 downwards.
TGTAATAGCCTTTGCAAGGGTTAAATCCTGCTCTAGTGGCAGTATCTCACTAATGCGATGTGAGTTTGTATTTTCTACTATTTGGTCTCAACATTTCATCTGTTAGATTCCCGAACTCACAGGTAACAACCAATTATCTCAAAGCTGCAACTAATTGTTCTGTGGATTTGCCATTACGTTGTCCACATTTGCGAGATTTATATCTTTCAGCAACCACATTTACTCTAGGCACAAAAATTTTTTTTTAAAGCAGTAAGAGCAGTTTCATAAGTCTCATCAGGTAATGGTAATGTATAGAATATACGCTGTCCCGCTGCTAAAGCATGCTTTGTGGCAGCAGAAATCTCACCTTGGTCAGCAGCAATAATGTAATTATCAAACATACGAATGCAAGCAGTATAAGGTATGGTAGGCTCACTAGGGTTTGGAAGAAAAGCTGCAGGCTGCTGCAGAGGTAGAAGAGACATCTCGTCTCCGAATTTGTTGTGTTTTTATAGCTGAGGATGAGCAGGGCTTTATTAGCAGGTTCATGCAGCCATTACACAACAGCAGTAACTTGAACCCTATTGCTTTTAAACATTATAGAAAGTAAAGTGTATGCACAGAGTAACTTGTATGCACAGTATAACTCATGCACAGTGACCTCTACAGGCATTTGTATAAACACCACAACTATCTCATCTAACTTGTCTTCCACTGAATCCTTTACTGCACCCTCCCCCACACCTAGTTTAAAATCTCCAACCCTTTAGCCATTTTATCTCCCAAAACAGGTGCACCATCATCACTGAGGTGCCCCCGTCCACAGCAAAGAGCCTGTAGCTGAGAAATCAGCCCAGTTCTCCCAATTCTTTTTTCTCATGATATACATTTGCTATAGGAGCCTGAGAGTATTAGGTTTACAAAATAAGTAGTATTTTCATGTAAATAAAAATATGCTTAAGAGAAATTAAATATATTATGAAAAAATAACTTATAGGGATCATATTAGCAATGAGCAGGACATAAATTGTCCATCCTGTGCCCAATCTTCACCCAACCAAGCCCAAAGTATTCTTCTACTTTATGATACAGACCAATCACACTCCTGGGTCTGATGATATGGTGATATTGCTGATATGACATCACCAAAGCGGGGGAGCTGTGCTTGAAGTTTAGCATGAACTGAACTTTTAGACACCTTTTAGAAGTCATGAAATAAAGTACAATCTAAGGTGCAAAGTCACTTAAGCGCGAAGCGTGTAACGCTAGCACTAAATCGCCAGCGTGACGTCGATTCACAACTTCGCCGATTCACTAACAGTGTCCCTGGTGAAAATTCGCTAGCGAAGGACATCGAATTACGCAACGTTGCACCCTTACGCCAGGTGAAGTTGCTCCCAGACGAAGGGACGTAACTAAGCTAATTCACTAAGATGAAAATTTTTGTGAATGTTACCTCTAGTGATGGACAAATCTATCCCGTTTTGCTTTGCCGAAAATTTGCGAAATTCGCGAATAGGCGAAAAATTTGCGAAACAAGTCGTGGCAATTGCGTTGCATCATTTTCGATGCGCGGCTAGTTTTTTTTTTTACACCAGAGAATTTTCGGCAGGCAAATTTATTCACTAGCAGCGAATTGCGGGAATTCGCCTCGCATTTTACCTTTTGTAGGGTGATCATCTGAAAAAGAGCAAAACATTTTTTGGGTTACCCTCATTACCCCCTACATTTCCTAACATAAGGCAACACAACTATACAGGGGGCACATGTAGGGCAATAGGACAACTTTATTTTATTTATTAAAGGTTTGCTGGGCTTGTGTAGTGGAATGTAGTGGCTGTAACATATACTTCTATCATACAATTAATTTCACGCTGTATGCAAATTAGGCTAGCATAAATGCGCTAACGTTCGCTGCCCTGAGCACAAATTCGCATCTTAGTGAATTTGCATAGTGCTGGCGAAAATTCGCCTGGCAAAGTGCGCCGAACATCGGCGAAGGCAACGCTAGCACATTTTCGCTCTTTAGTGAAGTTGCCCCTAAAGTCGATAACATTGCTGTGATCTCTAGGGTGGTTAATATTAGAGCACATTCTACTACTGGCTTCTCAGTCCTCAAGGACCTTATTTCTGTCTCAGACTGTAAATATATCTTATACCCTAGGTGTGATTTCTGTTTAAGTACCAAGTGAGCGTGTGCAATATATAATCTGTGCTGGGGATAAATAGCCCCTGCTATGAGCTGGTTACAGAATAGAACATATTTTGTAACAGATTCCCTAGCTCTGTAGCACTGCATTTCTCTATGAATCATGTTAATACTGGCCATATCTCTGCTCATTATTCCTGTACCTTCTGATGTTCATCTGGAACCCAGAGCAGCATGTTCTTTAAGAAAAATAAATTATCCAACCAACTTTAAAGCTGGGGACCTGGTTATTGGTTCCTTTGTCCAACTAAATTCCTTTTACTTAAACTTTTATGATGATCCACATTCTCCAGAAAATATCAAATGTTATGGGTAAGTACAGTCCATTCTTCTTTATTAATAGGATTTTGTATAAGGGTGTAACAAGGTCTCACCATCATGTTGAAGTAATTTAAATTTTTATCATGTTTCTAAACTTTTAGCCTAAATTAACTTTTCTGTCAGTTGTTACCCTTTCTGAAAACCTCACCAGCCCTTTCCTGCTGCATTGTTGTAGTTGTGTGGTATGTCCCAAACATACTGATACCAGGGAATTAGTCGTCATTTCCAGCTATTTCTTGTCTCTTTTCTATGGATAGACAGCTGAGTTTGAGATGAATTCTAGGATATAAATGTATGCTCTAAACTACTGATCCAAAAGAATAAATGAATACATCATATGTAGGCAGCTTCAAAATAAAACTAATAACATCTCTATAGTAAAGGGTTATTTATCAAAGGTTTATAAATCGAATTAACTTAAAACTGGAATTTTTTCCCTTTGAAGAAAAAATTTAACTCACATAAATTTTCGTAGAAAAAAGCCTCTAATAAGAAAACCCTCTGAAAAAATGAAGACTATTACTATCTTTAAATGGTTCAAGGGACTTGCTGTTGGCTATTTCCAGGGTCGGGCTACAATGAATCTTTCAGCAAAAAAAAAATTCAGTTTTTCTAACAGGAAAATGTGTGTTTTGACCCAAAAATTCACCTCAAAAACACAAATGTTAATTGTAAACACAACTCAATCCTTGAAATTAACCCCCTAAATGGGTAAATGGATGCAGGTAGTTCTTTAATTTATTACTACTATAGGTAACCTTGCTTTGTGATGATTTGTTGTTGTTCAAAAGGAATTTTATCACTGCAATTCATATATTGTATTTATATATTTCAAAACTGTTTACTGGTTGAAGTTTTATTATATATTTCATCCCCATTGTTATTTAACCCATATATACAATATCCAGAAAGTGTTGATAATTAGTGATGGGCGAATTCGCGAAACGGCAGCAAAAATTAGTCGCCGAAAAATTCGCCAAAATAAACGAGTCGCGCGTCATTTTTTGACGCGATGCGTCGAAAACGATGCTAGCCGAAAACGACGCAACGCAATTGACGCAACGCGCGTCGGAAGCGATGCGCGACTCGTTTCGCGAATTTTTTCGCCAATTCGTGAATTTCTCTGGAAAGTCGCAAATTTTTCGGCGAAGCGAAACGCGGGAGATTCGCCCATCACTATTGATAATTCCAATAAACCTTTGAAGAAGTTAACTTGATTATACTTCTTACTTGCCACTGTCCAACCAGCCAAAACATTATCCTTATTTTACTAAACAGTAAAGATGCCCTAGATGTAGTTTCTCAAAAAGACAACGATAACTATATTGCTATGCTTTTGATTATATTCATTAAATCACATTCATTTTTTTATTATATTCATTAAACATGTATTAGGAATAAGGGCTGCATAATATCTTCTAAAGCAGGTGACAATATGGTGGATTATACTGTGTTTCCCAGATCAAGCCGGGTCGAGGCAGGTGGAGTACTATCATAGTCAGACAGACACAGGTCAAACCAGGAGATCAATCAAGGGGTTTAGGCAGAATCACAGTCAGAGTCAGGCACGGGTCGAAACCAAGGAGTCAATCAGGAGGGTAGTGGATATAGAAGAGTCGTTTATCAGGCAGGGTCAGGAGTCCGGAAATCAGAATAGTCAGATACAGGCAGGGATCACAACAGATAATCAGAAGCTAATGCACGGAAAGGTACCAGGAACTCATAAGAGAAACCTATAACGGGCAATTTTAGCTTGTTCCCTAGCCCTTTAAATAATTCTAATTTTGCGCCAATGCGCGCCGACATCACTGCGTCAGCGTGTCTGCGCCTTTAAATACCCGGGAAGTGCGGCGCAGGAAGAATAAAGTGGCGGGCATTACCGCCGAGGAACAGGCAGGCGTCCCTGTCGACCCCCCGCTAGACCACCAGAGTGAGTTGTTACAGTTACCTTTAATGGTAATTTCTTCAACCATACTCAGGGCACAAAAATTGCAAGTTCGTGTGCACCAGCATACACAGACTTATTCCTAGGCCTATGATACAAAAAAATGTATTTATCATTTTCTTGGACAAATGAAATAATTAGTGAGCAAATCTGTCCAGTTTTGCCAAAATATTTGTGAAACTCCGAAACATTGATCAAAATAAAATGTATCTTTGGTAAAGTGTATAAGATTGGGATCCGTGGATGGTTGGTGACGAAACGTATGTGTGGCCTCGGAAATAATCCCTTGTGCCAGGGCAGAATGTATTATGGCGTCAACTTTCCCTTTGGGATCACTCAATTGTTGCATTATCTCAGATCTATAGTCAGAATAATTGAGTATCACTACGCCACACCCCTTGTCGGCTGGACGAATGACAATTGTAGGGTTATTACCGAGGGATGTTATAGCTTCTTTTTCCATGCGTGTCAGATTCGGTCGTACCCTAGGTTCCCTTGGTTTTATAGATTCATCAATCAATAAGCGTGTAAGTGCCGCAATGGATTTTTTAGTGTTCTGGGGTTCAAAAGAGCTTCTGGCTCGGAATGGAGTATGGTCATTCATAGATTGAGTTCTGAAATGGTCCTTTAATTTCATATTTCTCTGAAACTTATGTATATCTATCATCAGATCAAGTTGTATCTTGGCTGTAGGAACAAAAGATAGGCCTTTAGAAAGTACTTGGAATTCAGCTGTGCTGAGTTGATGGTCACTCAGATTAAAGATTACTTCCTCCTCTGGTAGTAAGGATTTGGTGGTCTTGTGTCAGATCACGCCTCTCCTCTTATGTGGGCGTCTCTTGAATATGAGCGAGTCGTTCACCCTAAAAAAAGATTACTGGAGTTACCAGGTGTATTAATGCTTGTGTTGGATGCGATGGGTGACCCCCTTAATTTCCCTCTGCCTCTAGTGTTGATGCCTCTCAAGCTGGTATCTGATTCTGAGGGGGAAGAGGTATATGGAGAAGAGTCAATCCCACTAAACTCAATACGTTGTCTTGCTGGTCTATTGAATCTTGGTCTACTGTGTTCACCACCGGAAAGCCAATTGTAGACTCTTCTATTTTGATAATCAGATTGTACAATCTGTACTTTATTCCTTTTAAATTTATGTAGTTCAGCAGTATAGTGTATCAGTTGTTGTTCCAATTTTTCCAACCACTTATTATGGTCAGCTCTTAATGTGGTTAGATGTGCAGATTCAAAAGAGGCAATCTCTGTGCGGGTAACGGTTAAATTCTTACAGACCTCTTCGATAACCAACAAGATAAGATCCAGTGAGCACTTGTTCAAAATCTGGCACCACCTTTTACAGAACTCGTTGTTTCGTCCAATGGTGGGGATGTTCTTTACTCTAAATATGTGCTGTCTTTTGTAGAAATCGGATAGATAAATCCCGTGTAATTTCAGATCGATCTCTCGTTCCTTAAGTCTTAATAAATTATGGTAAACATCATTCAATGAATCCGTGATAGAAATGTCGTCAGCGGTCTCCGTGAATAAAATATTGGCTGCTTCTGCATTTGAAAATTGAAGCCCACTTAGTGGGATTTCAACAAATTCACAGTACACAGAGCTAATATAAGGACACAGAGAGTAAGTACTACATGGTAAAAGACACAGTAGGAAGGAGGTCCATGCCTAGTGGAGCTAACCGTCTAAGTTGGTGGGTGGCTAACATATAAGAAAAAATTTGAGGAGAAAAGGCATTGTCCAGTAGTTACCAGGACTAGACTAATGTTCAAGTGCTATAAAAACGAATTCAGGGAAGCAGCAAGATAGAACGGTTTGAAACAAGAGGTGGAATGGATGTGTATGGTGTGGAGAGAGGGTGTCAGGAAGACTGGTTTGTAGGAGAGTACAGTAGTCTAAACTGGATAGGTTAAGGCAGGGATCCCCAACGTTTTTAACCCGTTAGCAACATTCAGAAGTAAAAGGAGTTGGGGAGCAACACAATCATGAAAAATATTCTTGGGCTGCCAAATAAGTGCTGTGACTGGCCATTTGGTAGCCCCTAAGTGGATTGTCTTCCTAAATTGAGGCTCAGTTTGGCAGTGCATCTGTTTTTTTATGCAACCAAAAACTTGCCTCCAAGCCTGAAATTCATCTGCTTTGAGGCCACTGGGAGCAAAATCCAAGTGGTTGGAGAGCAACATGTTGCTCACGAGCTACTGGTTGGGGATCACTGGGTTAAGGGCATGGATCAGTGTTTTGGCTGATGTTTGTGAAATATATTGCAAAGGAAGAAATGTCAGGTTTTGGCAGTAGTATTAATATGATTAGAGGAGACTGGTTGAAGATGATCCCCAAGCAGCATGCTGAATTAACAGGGTTAATGGTCATGCCATCAATAGTAATGGTGAAAGGAAGAGATGGGCTAGGTTTTGGTGAGTAGACCATGAGCTCAGTTTTGGCCAAGTTGAGCTTGGTTCATCCAGAAATAGCTTGTAGGCAGTTTGTTAGTGGTTAGTGAAGGGGTGTCTAAACATATCTGGGTGTCTTTAGTATACAGGTGAAATTTAAAGGAAAACTAAACCTGAACTAAATAACTAGTATAGAAATGTTGTAGATGATGTTTCGTGCTTGTGTACCAGCCCACAGCAACCACAGCCCTTTAGCAGTAAAGATCTGTGTCTCCTCAGTAGATGCCCCAGTAGCTCCCCATCTTCTTTTCTGATTCACATGCTCTGTGCTGAGCTTAGGGACCCACTCACAATATACAATACACATAGCTTCAGAATTTAATAATCAGCCTTGTAGCATCAGCATATATTACAGGACAACCTCATTTTCTGACCCCTAATCTTAGCTTCTTAACAGCTGCTCAGAGCCCACTGAGCATGTGTGGCTGATGCAATAGGATCACTATAAAAAAAATATGCATTTTTAGCCATATCCATTTTTAGGGTTTATTTCTCCACCAAATGAAGATATAAGGTCTCCTAAAGGCAGAATATACGAAGAGAACAGCATAGGACCAAGTACAGAACCCTGAAACATCCCCACACTAGCATGAATGGATAAAAGTCCTAGGGGATTTGAATTTGTATTTCTGAATCGTGTTAGACACCACTTTTACAGCCTGAAACAATTATCTATCCAGGAAAATGGACCTTCATAAGTTGGATCTGCAGTTCTTGAATCAAATCTGTAAAAACATAATCACCCCATAGCCTGATCAGCAAGTTCATTGAGCTGGCCCTTGTGGCCATTGCTCAATTGTTCAAGTAAATCCCTTCATATTTATTTATATACTTTTGAATTGGTAGAACAAGAAGCATAGTCTTTAGAAGCTCATCCAACCCCTTGGTGACTACCTGAAAGACAGAAATCAAAGTTCTTCAGCACTATCATACCCTGGATTTCATGGGCAATCCAATATGTTGGTGGTGATGAAAGAAAGGAGAGCTGAGAGCTCTCTAATCCCCTTTGTTTGTGTTTGGTCTTTCCACACTAGTCTAGCAACCCTGAGTTTGTGGAAGCCCTTTAGGGCTGAAAGGAATCGGCACCAGTAACAACATTAAAGCAGATGCTTATTCTGTTAGTGAATGAAAAAAATCAGCTTCCATAATGGGTGAGTCAACCAACTGCCATAATGGTACCAGCCTGGGTACCATTTACTATATTACTATAAGTCAAACTGTGCTAAAAGGACTTGAAGCTAGCAGAGTGTAACTGAAATGAGAGCTATAGCCTTCAAAGTGAGGAGATTTTATCTACAGAGGGTGCATTCTGGTATAAGCAAACAAGTACCCCCATTGCATCTTGTTAACTTGTAATAGCCTTATAGTTTACTATAGGGTTTTTTTAATCACTATTAATTCAACTTATTGCTTTCTACAGATCATCTCTCAGCTTTCTGCGGCAATATTTGGCATTAATATATGCAATTGAGGAGATAAATAAGAGTTCTGAGATTTTACCTAATATTACCCTGGGCTACCAGATATTTGACTCCTGTGGATGTGACTTTAAGGCCATCAGTGGTGTATTGGACATAATGTCTGGAGAACAACAAACAATTCCAAATTTTGACTGTTGGGGGAATAATAAGCTTGTGGGATTTTTAGGAGACTTGGCTCCCAGTACAACATACCCCTTGGCCCAGTTTCTAGCAGTGTTCAGATACCCTCAGGCAGGTATTCATTTATGTTTTTGTAAAAGAAAAAATAGAAAACCTGTTCTCAGACTAGAAAGTCATACTTCAACCTCAGCATTATAGAATAAAAAAATTGAAAATGTAAATAGTTGTTATAAGCTGTTTTACTCATCCTGCCAATGTAAGCTGCTGGTTCCGTTCTTCTTTAAACATTAGTTGCTTGAACCGTGAGTTTTTTTTTGTTAGAAAGCAGCAATTCTATCCAAGGTAAAGAGAAATGTGATGGTAAATACTTTTTATAGTATAGAATAAATGTGAAATTAGGGAATGGGGAAGAATGTGACCTGGAATCAGGTGTTACATGATGAAAACACAATGACTGCTGAAATTTAGCCAGCAAAGGTACACATATTAAAGAAAAAAAGGAAGAGAATGGGTCAGAGAAGATACAACTTAAAAGAAGTTTATCAAAGAGAGAAATATCTAGATGGATGGATAGAGAGAAAGAGATAGATAGCTATATGATATCAAGATAGATAGATAGATATGGAAGGAAGAGGAATAAACATGAGAAAGGAGTTGAATTGTAGAAATGGGATGTTTGAAAATAAAGCAAAAATAATTTTAAAAACAAAACTTGATGAATTAATTATGAGGGAATAATTATTTGTGTGCTTTATTTTAAGATCAGTTATGGCACCATGGATCCAATTTTCCATGACAGAATCCAGTTCCCATCATTCTACAGAACTATCCCCAATGAGGAGGCAGAAATTGATGGGATTGTGCAGATACTGAAGCATTTTGGCTGGAAATGGGTTGGACTCATTATATCAGATGATGACACTGGATACAGAGCCCGGGAAAAGATAAGTACAGAACTGGAAAGAAGTGGAGGCTGTTTGGCTTTCTCAATTGTAATGAAATATTCTTTAGGTATGTCACAATTGAAAAGAGAGACGATTTTTAATACAATTAAGAGCAACATGGTTAATGTCCTTGTTATATTCATTACCACAAAGTACATTAATTTATCTTTAGATCTCCTTTTCTATTGCAGAATTCCTGATGTATTTTGTATCACATCTTCCCTTTTTACTCATTTTTTCTCTTCTTCTTATAATGTGGGACGCCTTCGCATATTCGGTGGAGCTCTTTCCTTCTTTATTCAAGAGGGGAAAATGCCACATTTTAATAGTTTTTTAAACAGTTTTTCTCTTAGCAACTACCCCCAAAGTGAGTTAACAGAATATATATGGCAAGGAGTATTTCACTGTATTTTTCCATCATGGACTGAAAATAAACCCATACATGGCAGACTCTGTACAGGGAATGAATCTATGAGTGATGCAGATTTTTCCAAGCTTAGGGATTACAGAGTCACTTATAGAGTTTACACTGCAGTCTATGCCCTGGCTCATGCCTTACACAATCTCTACTCTGCTCAGCCACCAGCCAATCACTGGGACAAACTGGAATATATGAGAGAAAACCTAAAGCCCTGGCAGGTAGGTCAGTTAGTTATTTACTAAACCTTAAATGTATCTGGTTGGGCATTTTGGGCCAAAAACTTGCTGCAAAAAAGCCGGAATTGGAAGACCTGTAAATGTCCTGTATAAATCAGTGGGAGAGACATCAATCTCAATTTCACGTTATCGGGGTCTGTGCTGGGTTTAGCAAAAAATCAAGTGATTCTAGAAAAATCAGACAATTTGGGATTTTATTCAACTGTTTTTTTTACGATCCAATTGGCTCCATTTTATTAATTAATAAATAAGGTCAAATCAGGCATGGGAGTTTGGGGGTTATTTACTAAACTAAGAATTTATCTAATTATTTTATTTAAAAAAAAACCTCAACCAGAGTGTTTGTTTTGTTATATAAGGTTTTGTATTGGCACTATTAAGTTCAGAAATTGCAGTAATATGTCAAAGGAATAAACACTGACACTATGGTTTAATAACACATATGGTTTCATATCCCTTGAAGGAAACCCTACAAATGAATGTGGCTAAAAATGGCATATTTTATCATGTGAACTTATTGCAGGAGGCTAAAGTCTCAGCTTGTCAATAGCAGCAATGATCCAGGACTTGAAACTTGTCACAGGGGGTCACCATCTTGGAAAGTGTCAGCTCACATGCTCAGTGGGCTCTGAGCAGCTGTTGAGAAGCTAAGCTTAGGGGTCGTCACTAATTATCCAGCAGCAGAAAATGAGCTTCCCTGGCTGTAATATAAGCTGATGCTACAGGTTTGCTGATTATTAAATTCTGATGCAGCTAATTGCACTGGTTTATAATTATCTGTATTAATGACTAATCAGCCTTATATTGTGACTATATTTCTATGACGATTTTATTGATCAATCGAATTTTTTTTTTTTATTCGATCAAATATAATGGTCCCCAATTCGGCAGCTTGGATTTTGCGAACAAGGTGGTTGAATAGAGGAAGTACTTCGACCGTCGAATATTCGAATGGAATTTTATTTGATTATTCAAATTAGAATATTCGATGGTCGAATTTGCCTAATTTGCATATTAAGATTTAAATTAGAATTTTATGCAAATTTGATCGAACTTCGAATTATTCACACGAATTTTGTAAATCTGCCCCAATGTGTACTGTATATTGTGAGTGGATCCCTAAGCTCAGTAAGTGACAGCAGCACAGAGCATGTGAATCAGAAAAGAAGATGGGGAGCTACTGGGGCATCTACTAGATCTTTACTGCTAAAGGGCTGGGGTTGCCTTGGGCTGTTACACAAGCACAAAACATAATGTACAGCATTTATACACACTTCTTTAGTTTAACTTTCCTTGTACTTTAAGAAAACGTAATATTTCTCATCACCCTACTGGTTTATGTTAGTAAGGCTTGAAGGTTTTCTCTACACTCCCACAATTCCAAGTAGTTCTCTTAGAGCACTGGTAGCAAAACACCAAATAATTTGAGTAATACAGGTGTAGAAGAGAAATTGTTTTGAGGTCACTGGATCAGACTGAGAGAATTTGGTTTTTCTTTATAACATTTTCTGGAATTTTTCTTAAAACTTTGTTAATGATGTTCAAGTGGTATTGAAAATGTTGTGCCATGTGTTTATATGCAGATAATTTCATTCGTTCATAATGTGAATTTTGTAACTTCTTCTGGTGACACCATATTCTTCAATGACAAAGGAGATCCACCGGCTCAGTTTGATGTTATGACGTTCTTATTGTTGCCAAATGGATCCTGTACAAGACATAAAGTTGGAAGCTTCCATGTATTAAACAACTGGGATAAACTCCTTCTTATAAACAGCAGCGCTGATCTGTGGGGCCCTTACTTTAAAGGGGTAATAATAGGATAATAATTGATATTTCCAGAATTCATTGTGTGTGGGCCTGTTTCAGTGTATATATATATATTATATATATATATATATATATATGACTATATATATGAGACAAGGGCAAGTTAAATATTATCCCAAGCATAATGGCACATTCTAATATCTCAATACTCCTTCCATCTTTTCCCATACAAATACAGATACCGCCATCTCTGTGCAATGAGCCCTGTGTCCCAGGATACAGGAAAGCTAAAATAGAAGGGAAGCCATCTTGTTGCTATGAATGTGCCAATTGTGCAGATGGGCAAATGTCCAATATAACAGGTAAGTGGCAGATACAGGAAAGAAATAGGAAGTCTGATACCTTTTTGAGACTGTGGGCAGTTTTTATTTTAAAAAACTGTCAGAGCTGAATTATTCCTTCACTATGGAGGGAAATGCATTTTGGATTCTCCTTGTGGAAGGCAAGTTTAGTTATGCCAAGTAATGATCAAATCTATAAGCACAGTCTTACTTAAACTTGCCTTTGATATTTTTGAGGTGGTAAAAATGTTGGTGGGAATTATTGTGGTGCTGCTTGTTCTCCTGGTGCCGGGACTCCTATGGTGCACGATGCATGCACTTCCGTTATTTACGCTCCAGGGGGATGAGGTCACAGCACTTTGGGGAGAAATTCAAAAATATTTAAAGGGGCTTGGAGCTCAAACTTGTTAGGTCTAACATGTTAGTTCCAGGGTGCAATTCCTGTCTTGTTTGATTCCAGTTTTGACCCTTGTCTTTCTGACTATTCTGAACTCTACTGGTATTGTCCCTTGCCTGCATGACTTTAAATGCTGCCTGTACCGACCCCAGTCTCATTGACCTTGCTATAACTCCACCTGAAACAACCACTGCCTGTCTGACCTTGCCTGTACTGACCCTGGCCCACCTGGCTACGCTTTTGCCTTCCATCCAAAACTGTCAGGCTCTGCTGGGATTCGAGCCAGGAACCTTTGGGTTTCTGGCTCAATGCCCTATCTATTAGGCCAGGGGGGCTGCTCACTATAGGTTTACTGGCCTTTGCAGCCCCAGCCCAGCAGCAGCCTGATTGGTTGCAGTCAGCCAATCAGGGCTGACGCAGCCCTATTTAAGGCCAGCCCTCCGAGCACACCTTGCTGGAGCATTAATTGGCCTCTAGTACTGTGGCAGCATCCCTGACTACTTTGCTTAGCTCTTGCCCTGTTCTTGTTATTTCGTGCCTTGTCCCTTCTGCCTTGCCTTGTTCTTCTTGCTTTGTCTTAACCTTGTAACTTAACCTTGCTTGTTCTTGATTCCTGTTCTGCCTTGCATTTCACCTCCTGCTCTTGTATTCCAGTCCTCTCCTGCTATTGCTATCCAGTCGTCTCTTGCTATCCAGTTCTCAAGATCTACGCCCACATCGTCCTGTCCCAATCAGTCTGTTCCTGTTCCACTCCTGCTCCATCCAGTCTGCAACTGTCCCGAGTCGTCGCCCTCTTCATCCTGTTTATCCAGTCTTCACCTTCTCCGTCCTGTTCTGTTCCAGTCTGACTACGCCCTCATCTTCCTGTTCCTGCCTCTTCCTTACCTGTTCCTTAGGCACAATCCGCCCTTACCTAAAGTACTCGCCTATTCTTTATCAGAATCACCCCCCACCCAATCCCTGACAAAAACTTAGGTAACTACCGTACCCCTTTGCCTGTCCAGAACTCTTGCTTGGCTCCTCTCTTATTAAGACCTGGTGGCATCTGAGTAGCTGAGGCCTACTCCTGAAACCAAAGGTGGGCTACTAGCGGAAGCAGAGCCGTGACCAGGGAGACGATCGTGACATGTTGTTTAATTAATTAAAGTTGACACTTGGCCAGTGTGTGTGTTTGTAAGATCCTAGAGAAGTTTATGTTTTATGATACACTTGTATTTGGTAATGGACTAGCACAAACTGAACTTCACTCCAATACTGGATGCAGTTAAAAAGTACTTTAACAAGAAAAATCATAAATGTAGCCTTACATGTTCCGTGTCTTGTGCGCACTTAGTCAATTCTAACTACATCATGTATTGGAGTCGTCTAGTTTGTGCTAGCCCACTACTACGCGTAAGGCTATATGTTTTAGCTTTTTATAGTTTGTGCTAGTAGTACTTTTTATCTGTATTGGACCGAAGTCCAGTTTGTTCCAGCCAGTTTGTCAATTGCCTCTCCAAGCTGAAGGTCTGAGGCTTGAGCACCTTGTCCCCCATCATAAGTTAACAATGTTATCTACTACAATTAACGTTGGATGCCTGTTTGGAAATTTGTTTCTTATTCTCTCTCTGCATTCCCATTCCAGGTGATGATACTGTAACCCCTTTTTGGCCTACTCCCTGTGCCAAAGGTTATACATCACATTTTTAGTACCTATGCAGGTCCCCTTTGTTAAGTGAAAGATTACTGGGAATTACCTCTCAAGACAGTACCTGAACCTAATGGGATCTGGGAATATACCTGCGGGTGGCCCCATTAGGAAAACATTCAACACAAAGTACTGTGTAACAAATAACTTTATAAAATGCATTTACATATTCATTGACCCACTACCCTGGGAATGTATGCAGTCCAAATCCTGGCCCTCCTGCCAGGCAAAGTCCCACAACTCCTTTGGCAGACTTAGTCCCCTTTCTCTAAAAGAGAACAGATGTCCCCAGGTAGCGCTAACTGCCCCAAGTATCTTTCCTAATGGACAAGATAGTTACTCCCACTTGGCAAGCACCAACAAAACTTGTGTCACAAACTTAAGACATGCTGGATCCTCTCTTTTTCTACCCTCCCTTGGGCACAACTCAACCTGGGGATTCACTCAGATGGGTAGGCTCATTCCTCCACTGGAGAATCTCCTTTTGTATTGAGTAGCATTATTGTAGGCAAACTCTGCCCAGGGTAAGAGCTCAGCCCATGAGGCTTGGTTGTCTGATACATAACACCTTAAATACTGCTCAAGGGACTGATTTACCCTTTCAGTTTAGCCGTTGGTTTGGGGTTGGTAAGCGGTAGAAAAAGATAACTCAATCCCAACCAAAGAGCAGAAGCCAAAATTTTGAAACAAACTGAACCCCCCTGTCAGAAACAATATTGACCAGAAATCAATGCAACTTAAAAATATGAAAGATGAACAATTCAGCCAAGGCTTTGGCAGAAGGAAGGTGTGGAAGGGAAATGAAATGGCCCATTTTGCTAAATCTATCCACCACCACCCAAATCACAGTTTTCCCCTGAGAATATATATATATATATATATATATATATATATATATATATATATATAGAATGAACAATAAAATCGAAAGATGGGACCAATGGGTGGCAGACTTAACAGTCCTCGAGACTCCTGGAAGATTTAGACCTCTGACAAGAAAGGAATAAACAAAAACTTTAGCTTCCCATTTATAGAAGGGCCACCATACATTGCAGGACAAAAGTGACACTGTCTTAGCAATGCCAGGATGTTCTGCCATCTTAGAATTGTGGACTTCCCTTAAAACTTGCTCCTTTAAATCTTCTGACACAAACAACCTATATTCAGAGAGGTTGGATTCAAAACTCCTTCTACGTCTGGTTTAATGTTTTTAGAACCAAGTCTAAAAGTTAGAGAGAAATTAAACCTGGAGAAAAACAATGCCCATCCTGCCTTGGATTTAGTCACGTGGCTGACTATATACAGGATGTTTTATGATCAGTAAGGACTGTAATTAAATGTTTTGCTCCTTCCAACAGATGGCGCCATTCCTCAAAGGCCCATTTGATAGCCAACAATTCTCTATTACCGATGTCATAGTTAGCCTCAACAGGCAAAACATTTTTATAGAGGAATGCACACGGATGCACTTTGTTGGTTATAGGATGCCTTTGGGAAATGTTTGCTCCAGCCCCAAACTCTGAGGCATCTTCCTCAACAATAAAAGGAAGTGCAGTATCAGGATGCTGCACAATAGGGGCTGAACTGAACTCTTTTTATTTTAGAAATTTGAAAACTTGCATAGCTTCAGGGGCCATATACTTGGAACAGGCAGATGTCAAAACCAGGTAATCAATCAGACAGGAGGGTTCAGAAGAAGAGGTAGTCGATATTCAGGCAAGGGTCAGATATAGAGGTCAGGATAGTCAAAAAGCTAGGCAGGGGTCAAAACCAGAATCAGAACTAGCACAAGGCTCAGGAACCACAGGAAAAGATCCTATCACGGGCAATCTAAAATTATAAAATGTCCCTTTAAATATTTGAATTTGGCACCATAAAGTCAGTGTACATTCACCTTTACAAGATGGCGGCGTGCACTAGGAAACCGGCATTACAAGGAAGGGGAGCGGCCACATGAGAGGGTCCTTAACGCTTCTTATATTTCCTCACTAATTTGTGCTCTGAAGTACTGATCTTAAGGAACTCGTGCACTTTTCTGAAATTTAGGGTCTTTGACCACATTGTTATTTCTGTTCCCCACAAGTCCTAGCATTTTCTGTGCAGCATGTATCTTATTGTGGTTCAAACCAGAATCAGCTTGGTAACACTCAGGATTTTTTGCATTTCTTACTAGTGTTTTTCTGAAGGATAGCTGCTATAGAATTACATGTTATTATTAACAAAAATAATACTCACAACCACAGCAGTGGAGGCTTATTATAAGAAGTTGTGAAGTAGACATGCCATTATTTATTTCAATTAATGGACTATTGGAGTTGACAGAAGAAAAATAAGACAACAAGAAGATGAAAAGAAAGAGAGTTGACAGACATCACAAGGTATGAGCAAAGTATAGGGAGATTGTAATTGGGAAATGAAAAAAGATAAGGGTGAAAAGAGGCAGAAAACAAAAAACTATATGGAAATTGTAATACACAACATTGTGAGGGAATTTAAAAAAGGAAAGGGCAAAAAGAGGCAGAAAATAAAGGGCCAGAGTAAGGAAGTGTGTGACATGTTCTGGATGACCCTTCAATGTGAATTTTTACAAACTGATTTTCAAAACTAATGTCCACTGAACACTAAACAAAAACCAAGTGAATCATATTTGTCTGTCAATCCATCCTCACTCTCCTACATTTTCTCCATTTCTGAAACCATAACCATTTGCTTTTCAACTACATTGTGGTAAGTCCTCATCCTTTGTACTACCACAAGGTGGTAAGTCATGTCAATAATCAAAGGATGTTTCTGTGTGAGCAACTTTTGGTTGAGCGGAAGAATAACGCATATATATTTTTTTTAATTTCTATTTCAGATGCTCTCAACTGTTTCACATGCTCTGAATACCAAAAACCTAATAAGCAAAGAACTCTCTGTGTCCTTAAAGAGATAAACTACCTTTCCTATACAGATACCCTGGGTGCCAGTTTAGCATCTGTTTCATTCATTTTTTTCATAACAGCTTTTGTAATTTTGGGAATCTTTGTGAAATATTGGGACACTCCTATTGTGAAAGCCAATAACCAAAATCTCAGCTGTCTCCTCCTCATCTCGCTCATGTTGTGTTTCCTCTGCACTTTATTATTCATTGGGCGCCCAACACAGATATGTTGTTTCCTCAGACAAGTCACATTTGGAATTCTATTTACTATTTCTGTTTCTACAGTGTTGGCTAAAACTCTGACAGTTATTATTGCCTTCAATGCCACAAAGCCTGGGAGCAAGCTGAAGAAGTATGTAGGAACCCAACTGTCCATCATATTAGTCATTGTATGTTGTTTGGGTGAGATAATCATCTCAGCTGTATGGATGACCTCCAATCCCTCATTTCTGGAGGCTGATACATTATCTGAAACTGACACAGTACTTTTAATGTGCAATGAAGGATCTATGTTGTTTTTCTTCAGTGTAATTGGTTACATGACTGCTCTGGCTCTGTTCAGTTTCATTGCTGCATTTCTAGCCAAGGATTTCCCTGACCGATTTAATGAGGCTAAAAACATCACTTTCAGTATGTTGGTGTTCTGTAGTGTGTGGGTGACATTTGTCCCTGCATATCTGAGCAGTAAGGGGAGTAGAATGGTGGCAGTTGAGATATTTGCCATTTTATCCTCCAGTGCTGGATTATTGGGCTGTATATTTGTTCCCAAATGTTCCATTATATTTTTTAGACCTGAACAAAACAGCAGAAAAATGTAGAATTGTTTCTTTTTATATAATCCTGCAATGTGTATTTTGATTTAGATGTATAGATTTTGAATATAAAAATATATTTGCTCTTTGTAATTGAAAAGCCATAGGGGCACATTAAATTGTGCATTTTCCTTGTCCAATTTCATTAAAGTTCACCTCAATTTGTCAGGTTTTTTTATACAACAAAAAAGTAGTTTTTTTTTCAAGAGAAATGTGGTGCAAAATTAGCTTGGAGGGGGTGATGTAAATAAAGTGGCTGTTCTATCTTTAAAATGGTAGTTCACCAGCCTGAAGCAGGAGAAATCTCTCTTTGCACAAATTTGTTCTTGTGTTCATAGTAAATTGGAGTATTGTGTAAATAAAATAGAATCTCAGCAACTCTCATTACGTTTAGTTGTTCAGTAGGCGTGTATTTATTCTGTGGTGCTGAAACTAAAAATCTGCTTTATAATAACTAAAATGAAATACTGAGCATTTTAGTTTGCATAGAGAGATCAGTTTAAGTCAGAAATCATTTTATTTTAGATGCAAATAATTCACTGTATTGCTAAGTGCATTTTTTGGAAGGGGGTGCAGGCAAAATGTGGCCTCTAATCTTCGGACAAGCACTTTCCACTATTATCCCAACTCAAGACTGAACTGTCAGCTTAGAAATCTGAGAAAAGAGGATTGTGTAAATGCACATTTATTTCAAGTGGAGTAAATACTTTATTGGAAACAAAAATATAAGAAATCCTCAATTCTCATCCAGGATAACTCCTTGTATCCAAGTAGTACAGACAACAGCAGTGAAATAAATACAGATGTTGGACATTGTGGGTAGGCATATACACACATGTGACAATGGTCAGTATAAGTCCTCATAGGGACGAGAGCATCAACAGCGTCTACAAAGGTACACCCAGCTTTCAGGAATTATCCTCAAGTGTAACCTTGGGGAATTACTAACATCCACTTCTGGGCAATTGGTTCCCATGATCCTAATCACACTCCTCGGTGGAGCAGATAGTCTGTCAATCCTAGAGTGACCTATAAAAATAAGTAGCCTATCCTTACTAGACCTGACTTTGTCTAGTTTCCACTTCACCCTTCCTGCCTGCTCAGGTAAGGGCATAAACAAAATAGAACCCTGAGCACATGGCTGCTCTAGCCTATATAGTTTAGAACAGTGCCATCTACTGGGTAATTATTGAACTATAGGGAGCACAGCGAGCAGGAAACAGGCCCCCCTCCTAACTGTATTTCAGGACCCAGTTTAGATGTCTGTAACACTAAGGGACTGCCTGCTAAATGATAAAGCAGCAGGTAAAAGTATTACGCAGCTCAATACAGCATGACATCATAAAGGCAGTCTTTTCACATTTCTTTCCTTGCAGAGAGCCAAAACCAGACATTGGCATTTTTACATTGTTTTTATATACAGACCATACCCAAGCATTGGTATTGTTACATTGTTTTTACATACAAACCATGTATTTAATGCTGGGGCAGATTTCAAGATTCACTTGAATTTCGAAGTGAAAAAACTTTGAAATTTGACCATAAAATTTGGGGGGGGGGGGGTTTCGATCAAATATGGCCATTTTTGATCACAAACATAAAAATGAAAATTGTTTGAATCAAACAATCATATTGTTTGAATGAATTGATTCGAACGATTCCCTCCAAAATCCTTAGATTTTTCAGAACATAGAAAAATTTTCAGGATAAGTTCCAGGAGGTCCCCCATAGGCTAAAATGGTCGAAGGGCCAGTACTTACTTAAATATTCGAATTTATTCAATTAGAATTGTATTTTGGCCTATTCGTTAAACATGCATAACAACTTTTAACTTTTTCTATGACTAAAAAAAAGTGATGATCATTTCAATTACTCTCTTTTTTTGTTTTATACTATAGGTCCATCTTTATATCAAAGGCTACTGTGCCGGAAGCACCATCTATACTCATTTCATTTCCGGTCACAGGTTAACTGGAAGATCGCCGCTCACAGTCCTTGTAATGTACAATTTCATATAGTGAAAGCTTTCATGGAGTTTATTTCAATAATGGATGAACTCTGCGCAGCTTAAGTGAAAGAGCAGCACCATATGAATCGTGAACCCACGTGTTCACCAACGTAATAATATATAGCAAATGTGAAATGGTGCGCTGTGTTGGAAAAAGCCTGAAAAATAAGAGGCACTCTATGGTGTAGTAGATTCCCGTCTGGCGGTCCGGTTTACTACCGCGTGTATACTTCAAATACTATTAATCAACTATGTCTCCAACATTAATTAGTTAATATCTTCAAATTTATTAGTGCTGAATACAGCCCAACGCGTTTCGTAGTATTACTACTTTCTCAGGGGCATTAGCGGACAGGTGCTTCCTATGTACTTAAATAGGGTTAACAATCAATTCATTTACATATTGATTAATTTACATAAAAACAACTGTTTGCATACATTTAAAAAGAATTCTCAATTTCTTTATATAGGCACAAAACCTTACAGCAATAAATTTCATACCAGTCAATTGAAGTCACAATTTGCCTAAAAGATTTTTGGCTTGTTATAAAATTGAATTAAAATCCAGTTAGCATGTAATAAATATATATATAAATTTATTTGAATCAATGAATTTAATGGTATTTATTATATTAAAACCATTATAATTAATTTATTCATTCAGAAAACATTTTAAATCGATCTCTATATTGAGACCCTTAGGACTTAAGGTCTTTCATTTATGAATCCAGTAAGTCTCTTCCCTTGAGATTATTTGTATTATATCTCCCCCTCTCCAATGGGGTTTTTTTTTAACAATTCCTGCAAATGTTAATAGAGAAGGGTCAGCATAGTGATGTGTATTAAAGTGTGCTGAGACACTATGTGTCATGACTCTTTTCTTAATATTGTTCATGTGCTCTCGTATCCTAGTTTTTAAAGTGGACCCGTCACCCAGACACAAAAATCTGTATAATTAAAGTCCTTTTCAAATTAAACATGAAATCCAATTTAAAATTTTTATTAAAGCATTCATAGCTGTTTTAAGCTCATTTAAAAATCTCAGCTGTCAATCAAATATTGTCTGCCCCTCCTCTATGCCTTAGGCCAGGGGTGCCCGGACTTTGTTACACTGGGGTCTACTCTTGACACCTGGCCCCATCAGGAGATCTACCTTGGTTAACACACGCCCATTTCTAACACACCCATTTTTGACCACACCCCCTAATTACCATGTTAAT
Organism: Xenopus borealis; assembly: GCA_024363595.1. Lineage (NCBI taxonomy): Eukaryota > Metazoa > Chordata > Amphibia > Anura > Pipidae > Xenopus > Xenopus borealis. The sequence continues at coordinate 172,170,117 of CM044439.1, read as the reverse complement.
TTTACAAAATTTGGCTGGTTGTGAAAACACACTCCCTTTCCCTCAGTGCTTGTTGCCATCAGCTCTCCCTTCTGTGTCCCTGCTTGTTGTTTAACCCTACCTTCTGTGTCCCTGCTTGTTACTATCAGCTCTCCCAGTGACAAAAAGGCCAAAACACAAGTTTTTTCAAACAGACGCAAAGTATTTATTATAACATTGCAGTCACTGTATTCCTAGAAAACATTACTTTTCACAAAAGTTAACAAGAAAGGTTTCCTGAGTCAATATTGATACACAATTAGTGCCTGTATCTGCTCAATTACAGTGAGTTACACTGGTATTAAAGAAAAAGTGAAAGTGCAAACTAGGTCTGTTCAATTTCAATGAGTTACACTGGTCTGGTATTATAAAGAACAAAAGTGAACAAGAAAGGTTTCCTGAGTCAATACTGATACACACGTAGTGCCTGCTGCTGAATCTCTCAGCCAGAGTGAAAGTGCAAAGTATGTCTGCTCTATTACAGAGTGACACGCCGCTGTGTAGTTACGGCACAAGATGTAAAAAAGAAAAATAGAATTTGCTTTTATGAAACATGAGGAATGGCTACTATTGAGTCAATGTCTAGCTCGGATGATGTTTTTAAAATTTCGCAACTGATAATGCTGCAATTGCCCACTTATTAGGTGGAGTTTTTTCTTAAATGCCTGCACAGCAACAACCATTTCTGAAACAGATTCATCTTTTCCTTGAAGATCCAAGTTCAAGTCATTTAGCATGAGTGTGACATCAGTAAGAAATGCCAAATCCAAAAGCCAGACTTCCTCATCCAGTTGTTTGTTTTAGACTAGAGAACAAGAACCCTTTTATCTCAGGTAAAAGATCAGGAAATTGTTGCAAAAATTTGCATGCCACCAAACTGTGCATGCCCCCGAACTGTACAAATTTGAAATGCCCTCGAACTGTGACCAGGTCCAGTGGCTCAGGAATTCCCTTTTTACTCTGTTGGGAGATGAATAATAAATATATAATAATAGCAGCAGCTTTCCTGGATAAATGCCCCCAAGCTGTGACTAAGTCCAGTGTGGCTCAGGAATCTGACATGGGGCTAGAGTTGACATATTGTCAGTTTCCTGTCTGTCGCAAGTGATGTTACTTGTGCTCTGATAAACTTAAAGGGCACCTGTTGGGGCTGATAGAGCCCACATTCCGGTTGGGGGTTTCACAATTTAAAAAAACAAAAAGCCCTTCGCCAGCGCTAGCGGTCTCGCTCCGGGAGGGAGCTCCCGTAGCGAGCAGTCGTCTCCCCACAAGCGCGTGTCTTACTGACGTCACGCGCATGGGCAGAATGAAAAGCGGACAGAATTGTGAACGCTTTTTCATTCTGCGCATGCGCGTGACGTCAGTAAAATGCGCGCTTGTGGGGAGACGGCTGCTTGCTCCGGGAGGGCATCCTGGGCATCCCCTGCCTTAGGCAGATAATTACTTTCACTTTCCATTCAGCACTTCCTACATGTCACTGCTCCCCACACATTCCCCCAGTTCTCTTAACCATTTAATTGTGTAGCCAGGACATGGGGATAGACATCAGGTCCCACATTCTGGTGCACAAACAAGATTCTGAGATGATACAAGGCTTAATAACAGTGTCCATATAATGGCTCCTGCCTGCTTGTTATAATTATGAATTCCCAGACTGAAGAAAACAAGATTAAAATCATTTATATAGTGTAATTAATGTTGATTTTGCTTGACTAATGTGATAACATAGGATTTTGAATATTTTTTTTGGGGTGACAGGTCCACTTTAATGTTCTATTTGTTCTTTCTACATATTGTAGATTACAAGGACATTGTAATTATTCCTTAGTGACATTGGATACAAATGTACTTATTCTTTTACCATTTTGCTTATTGGTCTTAAAGCCTATGCAGTTTTTACAAGGGAAGAATCCATTTATATTTCCCAATAAAAATCTTTCTGTCTCGATTTACTTTTCTCTTTTGGGAAGATTACTTGGTGCCAATATATGTTTTAAAATATTAGGTCTTTTATATATGATCCTTGGTTTAGGTGTTAAAAACTGTTGTAGATATTTATCCTTTTGCAGAATGTGCCAATGTTTCCTTACTTTTTTTTCCATCTTATTGTGTGAATTATTATAAGTAGTAATAAAGGAGAGTGGATTGTTTTCGACTTTCTTTTTTGTTTGATTCAAAAGATCTTCTCTTTTTGTTTTATCACATCTATTTTTGGCTTCAATTATTGAATTTTCTTTATATCCTTTATCCATTAGTTGTGTACTCAAAACTTAACACTCTTTCTCATAATCCAGTGGTTTACTGCAATTTCGTTTAATTCCATTGAATTGGCTATAAGGAATATTTTTTAGCCAATTTTTATGGTGGCAACTGGTTTGTAATATAAAGCCATTACAGTCGGTGGGCTTTCTATTCATCAAAGTCTCTAATTTTCCTTTTTGTGCTGTAATCGTTAGATCCAAGAAGTTGACCACATTGTTACTGTAATCACTAGTTAATTTGATATAATTATTAATATTTAAATTGCTCAAAAAGTTTTTTAATTTGTCTTCTGGACCATCACATATAAAGAGGCAATCGTCAATGTAGCGTTTCCATAGTATCAAACCTTTATTGGCTTTAGAATGGGTTGGATAATTTCTTGTTCCCACTTTCCCATCAAAAGATTTGCATAACTAGGGGCAAATTTCGTTCCCATCGCTGTGCCTTTCGTTATTTTCAAAGCAAAAGAAATTTTTATTTAGTATGAATCTGATGCTTGTCTTTATAAAATCCTTTTGAGTTGCTTTAAGGGTATCATCCCCATTTAGAAAAATATCCACAGCTTCGATCCCCTGTTCATGGTCGATAATTGTATATAATGAAGTCACATCACCAGTACCGATTATATATCCATTTTCCCATGGGTATCATTGATAAGGTTGATAGTAGAAATAGTATCTTTTAAATAGGAGGGAAGGTTTGTTACATATTTTTAAAGGAAAATATCTATATATTCGGATAAATTTGCAGTAAGAGATCCACATCCCGATATGATTGGGCGTCCAGGAGGATTTTTTTCATTTTTGTGTATTTTAGGTAAAATGTATATGACTGGAATTTTAGGATGATCGACTTTGAGATGGTTGAATTCATTCTTATTTAAAATACCATCTGTTTTGGCTTTGGTTAGTAAGGAGAATAGTTCTTTCTTAAAAACTAATGTAGGATAATTTTTTTGTTTTTTGTATGTATTTGTATCAGAAAGTTGATTATTAATTTCATTGATGTAATAATCTCATGTCATGTTCACTATTCCTCCTCCTTTATCAGCTGGTTTTATTACAATAGTTTTATCATTTTGTAAATTTTTAAGTGCCTTATTTTCTTCTTTAGTCAGATTTTGTTTCACACTACTTTTTGTTTCCAATTTACCTAAATCATCCACAACTAATTCTTTGAAAGTGTTTATAAAATGACTGTTGGTATAAGGTGGATTCAGATTTTAGTTTTGTATGAATGTGTTGATGTTCGATTGTATTCAAACTCTCAATTTCATTCTTCGGTTCTTTTTTGGCAAAAAAAATTTTGAGACTTAATTTTCTAATAAATGTATGTGTATCTATATAGGTTAGAAATTTATTACAGTAGAACCCCCATTTTACGTTTTTCAGGGGACCAGGAAAAAATGATGTAAAATCAGGGAAGATGTTAAATCAGGGAAATGTGTTAAAGTAACTTTTTCTTCAAGTGCTGAAAGGATATAAGCACAGGAGTCTGTTTTACTTTGAGATACAATATTTACTGTGTTAATAATAAGGCTTAAACATTGCAGTGTTAATGTTACGTTATGGGGGGCATGTGCAAGATTCTCTGTCAGCCACACACACAACCTAAAGCAGTAAGTGATTGGTGCTTGACTGTGTAAGGGGCAGACTTATTGGAATTGACCATTTACAGGTAGAACAGGCAGAATCTGGTTAGTATTTTAAACCTCTTTTTTTCACAAATAACATTCATAGAGGAAAAAAAACAGTTTTTGGGAACATCAGGACAACATTTGGATGTAAAATCAGGGAAAACATGACTTAAAATCAGGGAAATGCACCCATTAAAATGCATTATAAATTGGTGGGACCACAAATAAAAAATGTAAAATGCGGGAAAACTTAAAATCAGAGGACTTAAAATCAGGGTTTCACTGTAATGCGATTTGTGGCTGCAAATTTTAATCCTTTTTGTAAAACTCTTATTTCATTTTTATCCAAAGTTTTCGACGTTAAATTGTATATTCCTAAAAGGGGATCCACATTTTCCGTCTGTCTCCTCTGTCCGTGTGATTTTCTTCCTCCTCTCTTGCCTCTTGGGCGTCTCCTAGTATCCTTCTTCTTTTGTATGTGTTTTTTTCTCTGTCTTTTTGTTTCCTCTCCTGAAAATCCCTTGGGTGTTCTCTCTTATCTTGGTGTGGGTATCTCTTATTGTCACGAAATTAGTTTTCTCTATCGGTAATTATAAATTCTACGATCTTTCTTATGATGGTATTTATAATTCTGTTTAAAGTTTATAGAGTTTAATTCGTTTGTAAAATGAGACACCTTTTTGTGGGTGTCTGTATTCTTCCTGTTCTTATCTCGCCAGAATTTTGAGCGTTTTCTTTCTATGATTTCTTTTTTTACTAAACTCAATTGTAAGTTGGAAGCTTGATCCTTATAATCTTGTATGTTTTTAATAGGTTCTAATTTATCTTGTGTGTTATTGATTTCTATATCTAATTTTTCAAATTGTGTTTTGTGATCCATTATAATTAAACTTATTAGATCCATTGAAGCTCTTTTTAGTGTAAAGTTCCATCTTTCCAAGAATGTGGGGTCATAACTAGTAAAGGTAGGTTCTAGTGATGGGCGAATCTCACGCATTTCGCTTCGCAGAAAAATTCGCGAAACGAGTCGCGCGTCAAACGCGTTGCGTCGTTTTCGACGGCGAATTTTTGCTGCCGTTTCGCGAATTTATTCGCCAGCGGCGAATCGCGGGAATTCGCCCCTGGCGAATAAATTCACCCATCACTAGTAGGTTCTTTATGAATAAGCAATCCTTGTGGTATAAGATCTTGTTGTAGGTATTTCTCTAAAGTGACCATATCCCACCATATTTTCATTTCTTTGTGTAAAAGTTTAAACAAATCATTTACTAAGTATTCACATAGTTACATAGTAAGTTAGGCTGAAAAAAAGACTTGCGTCCATCAAGTTCAACCTTT
>CM044439.1:172143382-172161724 GCA_024363595.1 Xenopus borealis | reverse complement strand
TGAATCCCCTATAACTAGAACCTGCCTTTCCTTCCTTGCACTCCCCCCCACCACCCGTATATATCACCATTCATATAATTATAATTTTTGTGCATGAACACTTGATTAATGTCAATATTTCTATTTCTCCAATTCTTAAAAGCCTCCATCAGATAAAAAGTTTCAGCAAAGTTCTGGTGGTTTGATATAAGAAATTTCAATAATGGATGAACTCTGCGCAGCTTAAGTGAAAGAGCAGCACCATATGAATCGTGAACCCACTTGTTCACCAACGTTATAACATATAGCAAATGTGAAAGAGGAACTCTATGGTGTAGTATGTTTATGCTGAATTAAGCAGATTCTATATCAAACTACTCACTACTCACATCATGGAGTTTAACCGTTGCTGTTTGTGGTACAATGTTAATAAATGTTTCCCATGTTTCAAAATTTTTTTTAACTATTTTGTTTTTAAGGATGCTTCTACCCAATCCAAATAGAGTTTTTGATGGGAAGTTTGAAAGCTCTGTTAATGGAAGAGCTCTGCTTTAACAACCTTAGCTTGATATCTCAACAATAGTCAAATAATGAATATAATAAAAACACTATTTGTAGAGTGTTAAAATTTCCATTATACAATATATTCAAAGAAAACCCCTTCATTCACCAGAAGCATCAAATTTTCAAAAGAGACCTTTAAAAACTATTCCATTAATATAGCTTTCAACTTTCAGTTAAACAGTATAAGTATAAGTTACCTAGCAACCAGCAATTTAGTGATCTCAGCAGAACAGGAAGTGACACAGCAGCTAGTGAGTAGCTGGCAGGAAGAGGAAGTAGCAGAGCCTGGCAGAAGAGAAAAGCCTGGCATAGAGAAATCCATGGTGGACAGAGAAGGAAGCTAGAGAGCTGCTGGTGGGCACAGAGAGCAGAGAGATAGAGAGTGTGAAATTAATTCAGACTGGAGGTACAAACGGCATGAGATTCTTATCTTAGCATCCAAAGGGGCTGGTAATCACACTGTATGCCTGAATGTGCTGGAAACACCTGAAGAGAGCTCTAAAGCATCCAAAGAGTGGATAGGGTGTCTTGCTGGCCTGACCCACCTCTGCTTTGAATGTTACATTTATGTATTAAAAGTTGTTTCTTTTTAATTTTAGATCATGGAAATCCACTTTCCTTCAATTTTTTTCTATCATTTGCGAAAGAAAAGGATACAGAAAGTAGATAAGCCATCTAACCTTGGAAGAGACATTAAAAGGCGCCAATGCTGAAAGTCTAAAATAGGGATGCACCGAATCCAGGATTTGGTTCGGTATTCGTTCAGGAGTCAGCCATTTTCAGCAGGATTCGGATTTGGCCAAATCCTTGTGCCTGGCCAAACCAAATCCTAAAATCATGTGACTTTCATTACAAAACAAGGAAATAAAAAAAATGTTTACCCCTGCCCCTTGCTAATTTGCATATGGTATTTGCTCAAATCTTTCGCAACGGATTTGGGTGTTCGGCCGAATCCAAACTAGTGGATGCGGTGCATCCCTAGTCTAAAAGCTTTTGTGACAGAGTAACACTAGTTGATCTTACGGACAGTGAAATTGAAGATCGCTACAGGCTTAACACTCTGGAAATAATATCTTTGTACAATGTACTTAAACAGTATTTGTGCAAGCAAACTCAGAGGCCCAATGGCATCCCTGGCCTTGTTCCACTGCTTTTGGCCTTAAATATTTTTGCCAAGGGAGACTTTCAGAGTTGCATTGCTGTGATTAGAGGTGTATCTCAGAGTTCATGCAGCCGTTGTTTAGATGAGGTGTTGAAGGCAATTCTTCAGGTTTACAAATCGTATGTTTGCTTTCCCTCTGATATCAGTTATTTGAAAACAGTGAAAGGAAAGATTGAAGAAAGGAGCAGATTTACCGGAATCAAGAACTCACACAGCATCAATGTATAACTTGTCTGCTCCTATAACTTAAAATTTGTGGAAATTGTGGCAAAATTTCCGGGCTCGTGATTCTTTTATTTTATCCAATTCTTCTTTGTCTAATCGTTTTGAACAGGGCGAGTTCAAAGATTGGTGGTTAATAGGTAAGAATAATTTTACTTTCTTTTAGACATGTAAATTATTATTGTTTTAAAAATGTGAGGAAATTTTTAAAACATTATTACAATTATCTTCTGAAACTTCTATGTAAAACATTATTCAACTTGTATGATTGTAAATAGTTGGGTTCTAGAATGCAAATGTTATCTGGATCATTCTGCACTACAGAATTATGTATGTTTGTGTATGATAGATATTGGTTGGTGGTGGCTAGGGACTATATATATTTTTTTTTAATTGTAATAAGAGGTAAAAGAACAGAGCTGAACAAATTAATAAGCCTGTTAAATTTGTTTTAAATACTTGTTGTAAATTATGTTTTGTGCTTTAGCCCTTTAGTAGTAAAGATCTGTTTCTCCTAGGGATGCACCGAATCCAGGATTCGGTTCGGGTTTCGGCCAGGATTCGGCCTTTATCAGCAGGATTCGGATTCGGCCGAATCCTAATTTGCATATGCAAATTAGGGCCAGGGAGCTCAATCACGTGACTTTTTGGCACAAAACAAGGAAGTAAAAATTTTTCCCCTTCCCACCCATAATTTGCATATGCAAATTAGGGTTCGGATTCGGTTCGGTATTCGGCCAAATCTTTCGGGAAGGATTCGGGGGTTCGGCCGAATCCAAAATAGTGGATTCGGTGCATCCCTAGTTTCTCCCCAGTAGATGCCCCAGTAGCTCCCCATCTTCTTTTCTACTGATTCACTGATTCACATGCTCTGTGCTGCTGTCACTCACAATATACAGCACTCATAGAATAGAAATGACACAATATAAGGCTGTTTAGTCATTAATAGAGATAAATACTAACACAAACCGATGCAATTTAATAATCAGCCCACTTAATATACAGACAAACCTCATTTTCTGCTTGATAATTTGCAACAACCCCTAAGCTAAGCTTTTTGTCTTTTTTTCCCTTAATGTTTTATTTTAGCAATTGCCAATTGTATGAGATTACTTTGTTTATGTTCTTTACAGGAGATTGTGGATATCCTTTAAAAACGTGGTTGATGGCACCAGTGTGGCGGCCTAAGAATTTCAAACAACAGAGTTCATGCAACAACAAAATCTCTTGTGGAGAGAGCATTTGGCATTCTCAAAACCAAATTCACCCGAGAAGGTCTGCTACATTGTGGTTGAATGTGTGGTTCTGCACAATATTATTATCCAGAGAGTGTACAATGAGGTGTGTGAATGGTCATCAGTTTCTGAAGAAGAAAATGACCATGAAACACATGTGGAATTGAGTGTTTTTTTTTTATTTTAAGGAATAACTTTCACTTGTTTAATAAATAGTGTTTTTAAATCTTGTTTGAATTCAAAGAAAACAATGTATAATGTTGTTATGTAACTTGTCTTTGTTTCCAATGAAATGTTTTGGAATAAGGTTTTTCATGTAGTCATATGAAAAGTTTAGAAACTTGTTTTTTTATCATTGGGTGAGTTTTCAAAGTTAAAATTTCCTTTTAATATATAACATGCTTTAGTATTTTAGCAGCGGCAAAGTTTATTGGATTAATACAAAATATGTAATATGCCTCTTAACAAAATAAATTTGGGCGCCCCAACAGAGATATTACACAAATCCTTAGTTGAGCTTTTTTTGCATATATAACAGCCTCTAGATGCCTCCTGTAACCTTTGATCCAGTATCTGGATTCTGGATGGCGGTATTTTTGACCATGAAAAAATCTGTAAATTTGGTTTAATTTATTGGCTGCCGAGGATGGACTTGCTTGAAATCATCCCATAGATTTGCCATGATGTTCAAGTTGGGATTGTGACAGCCATTTCAGAATATTGTACTTCTCTCTTGACATAAATGCCTTTTTTGAGTTCATAGAGTGTCTTGTTGTTTATCCAACCCTTGCTTAACTTTAATTTTGTGACTGAAGCATGATCATTATTCTAAAGAATTTGTTTATCCAAAGGGGCAGATTTACTAAATTCACATGAATTCGAAGAAATATTCGAATAAGCAAATTAGGCAAATTCGACCATCGAATATTCAAATAACTTCCCCTTTAAATATTTATTCGACCACCTACTTCACCAGAATCAAGCTACCGAATTGGGAATCATTAGTTTTGATCGAATAAAAAAAATTTGATCAATCAATTAAATTGTTCGAATCGATCGATTTGAACGATTGATCAATCAATCAAATTTTTTTATTCGATCAATCGAATTGGGGTAAAATCCTTCGAATTCGAAGGATTTTACTTCCCTTTTATTCATATAGTCGAATTTTTTTTTAATTTGAAATTCGACCAATGATAAATCTGCCCCAAAGAATCTATGTGCTTTATTACTGTTTGGCGGGGATTTGGATAACATTTCTACTATGACCAGAGCATGGTCTGATATATTTATGTCTCCATTTTTTGCTGAATGCGTATTATTCATTATATCTAATGAAGAAAAGACAATCTATACTACTTCCACCATTGTGAGCATAAGAGAAAAAAGTTAAATCTTTATCTGAAGGGTGGAGCATTCTCTGAAGATCAACTAAATCAGTTTGTTTTAAGAATTTAGATCTTGGAATTACCTTGTCGGAGTGCATGGATACAACCCACTTTGTGTAATGCCCAGATATGAGATTGATTAAATTCTCCACCTATGATCATATTTCTTTTGGGCAATGCTTGGATTATATTTGAGAAAAAATAATCTTATCTGTATTTGTTGCTTATAAAGAGCAAAAATTCCAAACCTTATCATATAAAAGAATCTCTGAAAGAATATATCTACCATTGTTATTATCAATACTGAGAATTCTGACATTTAAAGACCCATGGAACAATATTGCTACACCTCCCTTTTTCTTAATAGCCGGTGAAAACACTACCTACCCCACCCAACCTCTTTTAAGTTTTTCCGATTCTGAGTTGTTTTCTGATTGGTAGAAGTACATAAATATTTTAGAGGAAGATAAATGGAAATTCTTAAAAAATTGTATGGACTGTGAAAGATGCGCCTCTCCCCCTGATCTACAAGCAGAATAACTGATTCATTCACACAGATGGTTTACTGCTCCATTACCTGTGATTTAAACTTAAATTAGATGTTGAGTTTTATTTATTTATTTTCTTCTCTTCGTTCATTAATTGTCTATAATGTTTTGCACTTGAAGTTTTTCAAATTGAAATTTCAATTCATGTTATTTCAGACTGTGTAATATTATCTGAATTTCTTGATTGTTACTTTATTGTAATCTACAAATTTACCCGTTGATAATAATCAGCTGGTATATGTTGAATCTTATGAAAAGATTTAAACACAAAGAAAAATACAATTTGTTGAAATTGGGCTTAATTCATCCGACCCTCAACTATGAATGGCCCCAGTCCCTGAACTAGCCACACACCCTCACAGCTTGATGGAACCTCCACCGAATTTGATAGTAGGTAGCAGGTGTTTTTTTTCTTGGAATGTGTTCTTCTACCGCCATGATAATTTCTTTTGATGTGTCCAAATAACTTGTTAATAAATAAATAACACCTGTACTCAATTTACATACTCTTTATTATTGTTTATTTTATTGGTAACTGTGGATTTACATTTTTAAGAATTTGCACCGTTTACAAACAACATTTGCATCATTCCTTTATATTTACGAATTCTGGTCTGGCTAAAAGGTCATTTTCTGTATAAACTTGTTGAGAGTTAATCACCAAAAGTATGAGCTCACCTGGCAACACTACTTAGTCCATATTGTGAAGAAAATCCTTTCCATTCTATATACAGAATCAGATTTTTTTTTTTTTTTAAATTTAGATCTTAATCTGATAGCTATACCTTATAATAAAAGGCTAAAGGGCACTTTATCTTATTTTGTCTATGATTTTAGGGTACTAAAAGCCCATCTCTGTCTGTTAGCTGTTCTCAAAAATGCATGTTTAATATTGGTCTCATCATATCCCCTTTCTTGGAATCAATCATTGATATCTCTTGCTAGTTTATAAAATTCTTCAGTATGCGAGAGACCAGGAGAACTGCTCTTTGGAAAGCTTTGGATCTCCATTTATCCAGTCTTTTCCACAGAGGTACAGTATTCACGAGTGTAATTAACTGAAGTTAAAAAAACAACTTTGGCAAAAGCAAATCTCATATGATATGATCTTCATGGTATGACTGTGAGTAACAGACCTCTGGAAAACCTACTTGTTCACCACACTGTAGGACTGCGTATACTGGGTAGAGGAGAGGGGTGGCTCACAAGGTAACTTCAGCGAAGTGCCGCATGTGCTTAGCGCAGGTGACTTTTCTTCAAAGAGTAAGGGAAGACACGTGAAGGCAGTTTTGGGACATTGTTGCCCAGAAGAACAGGCGATTAGTCATCAGGTGACTAATTGTCCTCGAATCTGCCCGTGTGTCACTACGCTAATATGTCATGGAATGTGAGGAGTATAGGGGACAAGAAACCTACTTGGTGGGAGCAAAAATTACTATGGAAACCACAGATAGGCTCAAGGTTCCACTTTCCCTTTTCCAGCTAATGCAGGCGTGTCTCCCTGTCTGTCACTACCCTAATGGTATTCTGGGGATTCTGGCTACTAGCATGTAGCAAGCTATTGGTTGCTGTCTCCTACCTGTATAGTGTTGTGGCCAGTTTTCCATCCTGGCTTCTAAAGATGGTTATGTCTAAGAAATTGACTCCTTATTTATAGCTGCTGTCACTTTCAAATTGATTTCGTTACTATTTAGTTTGTCAACGAATGCATAAAACTGTTCACTGGTTCCTGTCCAGATAAGTACTATATCATCTATGTAGCGAAGCCATAGTGATATATGTTGTGTGTATTCCAATAATATTTTTTATATATGTGTATTTTATGGACACGGTCCAGCACAGCATCATAGCACGCTGTGGGTTTGTGGTATATGCAGTTGAATTAATAGCACATTTATGAGATGCTTTTTTAATAGTATAATTAAAAGTTATGTTTTAACTGTCACTGGGGAACTTGAAGTGTTGAAATTGGTTACACGCTTATGGTCTGAACTGGGTTACTGGGATGAGAAGGTGGGGGTTAATCCTTTGAGCCTCCCACCCTCGTCTCAATTGTTTGGAGGATGGTTGTTCCTCAGACTTTAATTGTGTCATTTCCACCACTGGTACCATCTGATGAGGAAAGTCTTTCAATATCAAATGTAGAATCTTTGGGTTCTACAAATGAGGGTGAAGATTGAATAAATGATTCGGCTGTAATGCTAGACGTTTCTGCTCTTGCTGCTGATATGATGTTGCTTGGTGTAACCGATGATTGGATGGGTGACAGAATATCAGCTTGTCAATGGATTTAGAGGGAGTTGAGAATGAAACTGGGTAAAGATGATCTTTGTGAATTTGAACAACATCAGCTGCAATAAACTCATCTCCACTTTGGGTAGCAATTTCTTTAGTAATTATGCGTTTGGTTTGCGTTGAACAATTTTTGCATATTGTACATGCCATACACGAGGCGTTATTTGTGTTAATAGTTGGATCAGCCTGTGTTGCTATAGTTGAAAGTCTAGACACCACTCTTATTATTGTAGAAGAGGTTGTTGGTTGCTCATCATCCACTCTTCTTCTTTTGGCTGATGGGATTGTAGATGGAGTTGTTGGTACTGTTATGACAGCTGTCACTGGAACGTGTACATTTTTTAAAAGTGTAGGAACGGCAGTATTTTTTAAAATTCTTTTTGAGCCACTTTGTGTGTAAGAATCTTTTGTGAAATGCTTAGAACACATTCTGAAGTTGGAAGTTTTCCAGCCAAGAAGAATTCTTTGGGCAAGTGGTTCCAGATCCTCAGCGTGCTGTCCTGTTTGCAAAAGCCAATTTTTGATTTTGTTGATATTTTTCGGGAAGGAATGGAGTTCACGGTTCCTCAGACTGTTGGGGGGCCGGACTATAGTTTAAAAAAAAAAATGAACAAATTCCCATGCACACTGCATATCTTATTTGTAGTACAGTTAGTGCTAAAAAAAACCACGAAGAAACAATACACTATTTAAGAAATGTACAATGAAGAACAATTTTAACTAACATAAACTTACCAGTATTTCAATGGGAAGTGTGGGCCTGCTTTTGGCTGATGAGATAATCTATATCCGGTTCCATGTTTGTCACTGCAAGTCGTAACAAGTGATGCAAGTGTGCATCAGTAAGTCTGGATCTAGTTGGAGATTTCAGATGTTTCATTCGGGAAAAAGTCTGTTCACAGACATAGGTGCTGGTTGCCATTTTGAGTGCATGGTTCCTGAGATTAAGATATGTCTCAGAGGAGAGAGATGCATAGAAATTAGCCCAGTCTAGCTCCAAGTCAGTCATAGTTTGGCAAACCTTTTCATAGATATCCTCTCCTGTTGTTGTTCCTTTGATGCTTTGCAGTGCAGCAAGCTCCTTTGTGACTTCAAAATGATCATTTGTCCCATGAATGAAAATTAGAAGCTGTGCAGAATCACGGACATGGTTACTTTAGCCTGCAGCCCACCAAAATGCGCAGCCACAGCCTGTTTTCCGAAAAAAATCCTGATGCTTTTAACGCGTTTCACAAAGTAATGGCACATTAGGAATCAGAGATCTACGTTTTGGACTTTCACAGAATTATGATAATGGCCTTCACACTAACAATAGCATTTTTTATCTCAGGAGCAGCATTAAGATCATTCACTACTAAGTTCAGTTTATGACTAGCGCAGTGAACAAAAATTGCTCTTGGGTATTTTCCTTTGATTTTTGCTTGTACTCCACCTTCCTTGCCAGCCATTGTAGAGTAACCATCATAGCATTGACCTATAGTTTGTCCATATTGAGACCAAAGTTTATACACTGCTCCATAATGACATTAGCAATGGATGTGGCATCAAATGCCTTTAATGTAGCAAACCCAAGGAATTCCTCCCTGACTTTAAGTGGGGTAATAGTTAGATCTACAAATCTTACACCAAGAGACAACTGCTCATGACCAGCTATATCAGCACTTGCATCTGCAATAACTGAGAAACCAAAAGAGCTGTTTGCAGCAGAAATTATTCTCTCCTGTAAGATGTATTCACAGAGAGCTATCAGTTCATTTTCTACATGAACTGATGTACAACGTGCATTAACAGGTGCATTTTTCATATTATTTTTTAGGATCTCATCTCCTGATTCAATACAAAACTCAAAGAGGGCTTGTACATTGCCTGATATGCTTGTTTTCCCTCATAGGGCAATGTCATAAGTTGTCAGTAAACTGCTGGAGACAGGAGGATAAATCAAGTTTTATTGAATCAAAAATAAACAAAAATACACAGACCTTGCTGGATACAATAACCAAGTCCAAAAACAGGCTGAATTCAATAGGCAAGCGGCAGACAAGCAGAAACCGTTTCCAGGCAGAATGGTCAGGACGGGCAGAGTTCATTCAAAAAAATCCAAATGCAGGCCAAGGTCAAAACCGGGAGATCAAATACAAGAAAGGATAAGGAACAAGACAAGGTAGCAGGATACAACGTACAGGATATCAGGATGCAGGATATCAGGATGCAGGATACAAGATTCAGGATACAAGGTACAGGATATCAGGATGCAGGATACAAGGTACAGGATATCAGGATGCAGGATACAAGGTACAGGATATCAGGATGCAGGATACAAGGTAGCAGGATATCAGGATGCAGGATATCAGGATGCAGGATACAAGGTACAGGATATCAGGATGCAGGATACAAGGTACAGGGTATCAGGATGCAGGATACAAGCTTCAGGATACACAGCATGGAGATAGTATTATGACTAATAATCCAGCACAGGGGGGTTGGTAAAACAAGCTTATATAGTGCTGTCATTGCCAATAGCCCTCAGCTGGATTGGGGGCATGCACTACCACTGACTGGCCTGGAAATAGCAAACCCAGAGATCTCAAGCCAGGGAACCACCACAACACCTACTGTGGCTCAAACAGGAAGAGCAGTGCCTGGAACCCAAAAGGTTCCTGGTTCGAAACCAGCAAGTTCCTTACATGAGTTCCATGAAAAACAATAGATGATAACTAAATACAGTTTTTTTCTGTTTTCTTTAAAGTGGACCCATCACCCAGACACAAAAATCTGTATAATAAAAGTCCTTTTCAAATTAAACATGAAAACCAATTTCAAATTTTTATTAAAGCATTCATAGCTGTTTTAAGCTCATTTAAATATCTCAGCTGTCAATCAAATATTGTCTGACACTCCTCTATGCCTTAGACATAGAAGCCGGGCAGATAATTACTTTCACTTTCCATTCAGCACTTCCTAGATGTCACTGCTCCCCACACATTCCCCCAGTTCTCCATTTAATTGTGTAGCCAGGACATGGGGATGGACATCAGGTCCCCCATTCTGGTGCACAAACAAGATTCTGAGATGATGCGATGTAGAAACAAACCAGCAGCACACTGATTGTAGTGAAGCAAGTGATCAGTTGTTTATTTTAGCCCATGTACATACAAGATAGGGGCAACGTTTCGGACCCCACTGGGTCCTTTGTCAAGCCTTGTGATTACATACAAACACAGTGTTTTATACCATATAACTTGGGAGTGGCCTGTAACTCCTCCCTTTTCGAGTGCCATCATAATTTTAAGTTATTAACTGGTCTGGGAAGTCGCTGAGTGCCAACTACTGGATCTGCATATGAATCTCAGGAAGTACTGGGTGCCATGTGCAGTATCCGTTAAATAAAGTGTCTCAGGTAATACTTGACCAACTTTATGCACAACCATGTTTCTAACACTATGTATACAGGTATATGGACTTACACAAATGGACTTTTTGTCATTTATCTTAATGGACACGACATTTTCAATCTGCTAATTATGATGTCACTTGAAAAGGGAGGAGTTACAGGCCACTCCCACTTTAACCTGATGTTGAACTGCTCTAACTTTAATACACAATGCTCATTAACTTGACACACAATGCTCTGTTCTGGGTGACTTCTTGTATTTATGAAATTAGATTTATGAAATTTGTTGCACCATCATCTGCTTGTTTGTGCCATGTAGTTAAAGAGTATTTTCTAGCACTGGTGTGAAAATCTCTACACTTCAAGAAAGGAGCAGTTATAGAGGCACCTTGAAACTCACGATGGACAGGCTGAGAAAAAATGACATAATATTTGCATAGTACTCCTTTAAGGTATGGTGAATAACTAATCCAGTTATATTGTTTTAACCACAAATGGCGGAAACAACGGGACCCTTCCTAAAATCATAGGCCTCAGGGGGAGTGAAAAACTTCATAAGCAGCTCAATGTCCCAATGTCATTCACATCAGCACCTTCATGGGTATCTCTACCTTCAAGTGACCATGTTGGTTCTCATGTGAAGATGATGGAAACTGAGGAGGACATGATCCAGTTGTTTGTTGAAATTGTTCTCCTGTTTGTGGAACTTGAAGATTGCAGTTCAAAGGGTAGTACATTTGCTGCTTGTTGTTGGAATGGAAGTGGCAACGATCCTTGTTGCTGAACTTCAAGTGCCACCACTTTTTGTTGAGAGGAACATTTTGCTGCTGCTGCTTCCTGACAATGACAAGCTATTGTATTAAATGGCATTTAGTGCCATTATATCCACAAGAATAGTTTTGCCCCAGGTGGGGGTAGGTACGCACTAGTGTGTGGTTTCCCGATGAGTGACCAGCAAGTTCTGGTGTTGGGGTCCCGTGTTGTAATATTTTGTGTCAGGCCAAGAATGTGGTGATCATCTGTATGGCAGCCTAGAGTCTGCAAGTATTAATACAATAAGTACAATAAGTGGCAGATCCAACCCACTGTGTAAATAATAAACTGCAGCCGGTGTGAGACCTCCAGCTTAAATACTATCATACAGAGCAGAGCAATGGGTGCATTATCCATACTGAGATACTCCTTACATCATACAGAGTAGCGTGTGCATTACTAGTGCAAATATACTCCATACATATGTTCATGACACTTTATACCATTATACAGAACATAAAGTTAATCACTGTACATTTGTTTATATCAGACTGCCCTCTGGTAAATGTTTAGAGCAACTGTATTAATGTCTATTACTCATCTGGTGCCCCCATTGCAATATGCATCTATGGAAACCGAACCTGGTTAGGGTGAGAAGGACTGAAAGGAGCCAAAAAGCCCTTCACAAGCAATAGCATGCAAAGTGAAGCCTTCTGAAATCAGAAGGTATTTACTTGTCTCATGCCATACATATAGCACTGCCTCGATAGCAAAAATGAGAGTTATAAACTCCAGGACAGGACCCCCGACCCCTGTCATCCATCCTGCTATAATGAAATGCTCCTAAACAAGAGCAAAAAGATGCAGCACACTCACTGTGTGTGTTGTGCGAGTCACAGAAGTTAGAAGTCGGTGCCAGTAGCAGCAGACGCTCCAACTGTGGCAAGAATTAGGACCCTGTGGCTGTGTGTGGTGATGCTGCTGCACGAGGTGAGGCCACGCCCATAAAGGTTGCCCGAGCTGCAGAAGTTCATCATGAGATCTGGACTGTCACTGTGGCACTACAGCAAGGTCTCCTATTTTGGGTCTGGGGACATGAAGGTAAGCAGTTGGCTGAGCTCGGCTGTGACTGGGGCCTGGCTGATGTCCGCGCACAGGCAGAGAACGGAGGGAGGACCGGCTGGGGGAGCTGAGCTAGGGGAAGATCCGGCTGGGGGAGCTGAGCTAGGGGAAGATCCGGTCAAAATGGGGAAGCGGAAGCCACCAGACCGGAAGCTGCCCACCCATGTGACGCAGCCCCAGGCTCTCGGATGTCTCCTAGACTCTTCCCATTCCCAACCCGAAGCACTGAGGAGACACATGATGTGGACAGTCCCGGGGGGGCACTGCCTCCCTCTGTGGAAGCCCATGACCTCCCCATGTCGGGAGTGGGTAATTTGCGCGCCTGCTGCCTTCCTTGGATGTGGTAGCCGTTTCTCAGGCTCCCTCTCTGGAATTGAACCCTGATTCCCCATTACCCGTGGTCACCATAGTAGGCGCAGAAAGTACCATCGAAAGTTGATAGGGCAGACATCTGAATGTATCGTCGCTGTCACAGGAACGTGCGATCGGCCCGAGGTTATCTAGACTCACCAAAGTGGCCGGGGCGCAGGGCCCTGGATTGGTTTTGGTCTGATAAAATCTCTGAAAAAAGAAGACAATCTCTGTAAGAATAGAGTGATTTTCCTTTTTCCTCTACTTCTCATGGCAGTAGGTACTATAGGAAAATGCCCTAACAGTAAAATATTTTAGGGAGGGTCAGAAAAAAAGAATTTTTATTTAGTATGCAAGGCAATCTGGAGCACTAATTGTCCAATGAAGCTTGTTTAGCAGACAATACATCCAGTTTGTAAAACTTAATAAAGGTATTAACAGAAGCCCACGCAGCAGCTCTGCAGACCTCTTCAGAAGATGTCTGGGCTTGGCAGGCCCAAGACACCTCCACAGCCCTGGTAGAACAAGGTGTTACACTGACCCTGAAAGCTTCTCTTATGCAGGTTCAAATACAAGCTGAAATGGTTCACTTTGCCTCCTGGGAGCCCATTCTTGGGCCAGAAGGAAGGATCAGTCATTATTATATTTTCTGAAGGTTTCATTACACTGTGTTTGTAGGTTTATTTTGACACATTGAAGCTCATTCAGGCTGTGCCTTTTCTTTCTTAGTTTAAAGGAACAGTAACACCAAAAAATGAAAGTGTTTTAAAGTAAAGAACCCAAACCAGAACAAATGCCAAGCACCCTGGTCTCGGCTCGTGCTGCACCAGTAGTGTGACCGCCTTTGGCTTCGGGAGGAGCCCTCAGCTACTCAGATGCCACCTGGACTTAAACGAGAGGTGCAAGGCAGGGGTTCTGGCCAGCAAGGGGCACGACTGTAGTCAGAGTCTGGAAAGGCCAAAGGTCACGGTACAATAGGATTAGGCAAATACGTAGTCAAGCAAGCTGGGTCGAGGCAGGCAGATAGCAACGGAACGTCAGGCAGGCAAGCGTCAAAACCGGGTAATCAATCAGACAAGGATGAGGCAGAATCGGTAGTCAAATATAGGCACAAGTCAGGATACAGAATTATCAGAGTAGTCAAAGTAGCCAGGCAGGGTCAAACACAGATATTAGATAGATTAGATAAACAATAGTAGTGCTTCCGAAGTAAACACTGCAGTTTTACCAGTGCAGGGCAACACTACATTATATTTTTATTACTTTAAAACAATTTCATTTTTTGATGTTACTGGTCCTTAAATACAGGTAGAATGATGTCCTGATTAACATGAAATTCTGATTAGATGGGTACTGAAAACTTCCGATAAGGAAAAGGGGAGAATGGAAATAAAAAACTGAAAAATAAAAATAGAAATAAAAAATAATAAAAAATAAAATAAAAAATAATATAAATAAAAAATAGGAGGTTTTTGGGTGGCCCGAAAGTCACAATGTTAGTCCAAAATGGTTTCCTGCCAATCTCCTCGTAGTCTCCCCACTACGTATGTTACTCCAGGTAAAAAAGAAAAATGCAGTTTTCTTATGTCGAGATCAGCGCCTAGGCAATGGAAATTTTTAGAACCAATATAGTGTAGTATTTTATATGCAATAAAGGTTCACCCGGTGTTCTCAAAAAAATTATTGGTATTCTATCTTATAGAAAGTGGGATTAGCCCCAGGTGTGGTAGGTACTTAATACTTAGTGCACCATAGTGTGAAGTGTTAAAGCATCCAAAGTTGATTTATACAAATCGGTGGAAAAAGATGGCTGAATTGCCTACTCACAGACCACTATTGTGGTGTGTAGCTTGTAATGTAATACTGTTGACTGGCGGTCTTCAAATACTCCCATGCGCATGGATTCCACAATACAATGAAAGTAGGGGAGAGAAAGCGCCAAATAGTGTAATACTATTTAATAATATATAAAATCCAATTTAAAACAATATGCACTCACAATTTTCAAATAAAATACTTGCAAACAGTGATATCAATGGGGTTCCCTCTGGTCCTTTAGGGTGCTTGGATGGCCATCCGTTTCTCAGTCCCTTGTAAAGGTTATGTGTCCGAATTCCCCCTTCTCCTAACGCGTTTCCAGGAAGCTGGATCAGTTTGGCCTGATGAAATATAAAATTTTCAGAGACATCTAGTGTTTGAATTTTTCCAACTCCTCTTGCTGATTGTTATGGACACCGCTCGGAGCCGCACCAGGAGCTCCGGGCGGCACGTCTTGTCTTCTCGGCGTCTGACCGCTAACTATAACTATGTAACTATGTATGTAGCTAACTGAAACAACTGCGGGAACCAGAACCTCCTCAGCCACCAAGGTAGTATTATCTGAAACAAAGCTTTCTCTTCTCATAACTTCTTGAGATATTTGGAGATCAGTGTAAATGGAGGAAACAAGTAAGCCAGTTGGAAATGCCAAGGAATGCTGAAGGCATCTATCTGTTCCATGTGGAGGCACTGTGTTCTGGTACAAAACTTCCATAATTTGCAATTGTGGCTTGAGGCCATGAGGTCAATTTAAGGTATTCTAAACTTCCTTATTAACATATTCCTGTTCTCCTTTATGAAGAGAACTCTGCTCAATTGATCTGCGATCATGTTCATCTTCCCTGGAAGATGTCCCATTGTAAGGTTGCAAAGGTTGTGCTCTGCCCATAGTAGGATTTTGTCAGGGCTTGCGGAGCCTAACACGTGAAGAGTTTAGGAAAGTTAGTCCACAGCAGTAAAACTGAAGACAGGACTAAATAAGAAACTGAGCTCAAACAGGCTGAAATCCAAAGGCAGACTGACATAGATGTAGTCGAGGACAGGCAGAGGTCGATTGGCAGGCTGAAGTCAATCATGGTCAGTAGCAGGCTAAAGTCTGTAGGCAGGCTAAAGTCAAATGTGGTCGGAAATGGGCAAAGGTAGATAGGCAGGCTGAGATCAAGAGGAATCCAAAAACAGGCGAGTCAATAATCAAGAAGTCAGTTCAAGTAGTTTAGATCACCAACAGCAAGGAAATAACCAAGCACCGTTTACTTCCAGTGACCTCATTTTAAGGGGACAAGTTTGGCGCCAAACGTCAGAGCGTAACGTGTCGATGCCACGCATCCACGCAGTGTGTTAACGCTGCGCGTCTACGCAGTGCGACCGACACAATGCACAAGCGCACGAATAAACGCACGCCCCTGCATGTGAAGAGTCGTGGGCACTAGCAACAGGCACCGAGAATGCGCAATAACCTGCACCCTCCTGTGGCTGTGCACAGACAACAGCCACTCCAACAGAAGGTACCTTATACTGCCCCCCCCCCCCGAGGGACGGTCTCCGGACATCTCTAGCAGGTTTTTCAGGGTGATCCATATGAAAAGCTTTAGTAAGTCTTGGAACATGAACATTTTATTAAGGTTCCCACAAATTCTTCTCATTAGGAAACCCCTTCCATTTAACCAAATACTGTAACTTCTTGCGCCGGACTCTAGAATCCAGGATCTTTTCCACTTCAAAATTCAGTTTCCTCCTGACAGGAAATAGCAGGTGGAGGAAGAGGAATACACCACGGAAATGTATTTGGAATGAATTTCTTAAGTAAAGCAGCATGAAACACTGGATAAATCTTCAGCGAATCAGGTAAGTCCAATTCAAAAGAAACAGGATTAATCACCTTTTTTACCACAAATGGTCCCAAAAACCTTGGTGCAAACTTCTTGGAAGGAACGTAAATACATAGTGGAAAGCCAGATCTTGTCTCCTATTTCAAACTCGGGATCCTTCCCCCTTTTCGATCAGCAAAGTTCTTAAAGTTTTTCAGGATATGCTCCTTCAGACGTTTGGTGTTCTCAGTAAGAAATCCAAGGCGATCTTGAACTGAGGGAAGATCCACCTCAGAAAAAAATGTCTGGAAATATAACAGGATGAAACCCAATGTTGGAAAAGTTTTACCTGTGGAAGAATGCAAAGAGTTATTGTAAAAAAATTCAGCTAAGGGAAGAAGAGTAACCCAATTATCTTGCAAGTACAAAGAAAAGGTTTGAATATACTGCTCAAGAGTCTGTTTGTTCTTTCTCCTCTGTCGGACTTAATTTCTTGGATAAAAAGCTACAGGATGCAACAGATCTTTGGGACCTGATCTTTGAGATAAAACCACTCCGATAGCCACTTCTGAAGTGTTAACCTCAAGAACAAAGGGTTTGGCAGAGTCTGTGTGTATCAAAATAGGGGCTGAAGTGAAAAGTTTCTTTACATGTTCAAAAGCCTGTTGAGTATCAGAAGACCAAAACTTTAATCTTACTACTAGTGAGAGATTCTGAAGTATTTCCAACACTAGTTGGGTGTGTGAGAATTTTCTGAAATTAACTGGCCTTTACCAGGATGTCGTCGAGGTAAGTAAAGACTTCCACCTCTTGTAACCTTAAAAGAGCTAATATTGGTGCAAGTCTTTGTGCTGAAGCAAGGCCAAAGGGTAGAGCCTTGTATTGGAATTGAAAGCCAAATATTTGTAACATATAACATAGATACTTCTGATGATTTGCCAGAATTGGAATATGCAGATAGGCATCTTGTAAGTCTATTTTGACCATCCAATCTCCTGGCCTTATTACTTGGCCAATTGCCCTGATAGATTCCATGCAGAAGGTCTTTATATTTGCAAAACAATATAGACAACTGAGACGGCTCTGATTTTGCCTGATTTTTTCTTGACAAGGAAAAATATGGAATAAATTCCTGTTCTTATTTGACAATTTGGGACTTGGACAATTACTTAAATCTCCAGAAGTCGGAGTAAAATTTCTTTCATGGCTGCAAAAGCCTCTCTGGTCCTTGGAATTCCTGATTTATGAAAATGGAAGAGAGGAGGCATTATTTTGAACTCCAGATGACGACGTAGTACAAATACATCTTTCACCCAACTGTCTGGTTTGAGACCAGACATTCTTGAAGTAAGATAACCTTGCTCCAAGGAGTGACTTTTGGGCTCACAAACCTTCAGAAGGTTTTGTTTCTTTCTGATTTGACATCTTTCTTGGTCTGAAAGGAAGAAGCCTTTGATTTTCAAGAGGAATGCTTCTGAAAATTCTTGCCAATAAGATCTGGAGTATTATTACATCTAAAGCTGGTCTTTTGTCCCAGGAAGGAGGATTTACAAATCTTTAGAGATAATTCTTTCCAGCTTGGGGCCAAATAACAGGTCTCCTTCATAGCGTAAAGAGCATAGGTTGTGCTTAGAAGCCGTATCGGCTAGCCCAGGGGTCTGCAACCTTTAAGACATAAAGAGCCACTTGGACCCGTTTTCGAAAAG
>CM044439.1:172123846-172140868 GCA_024363595.1 Xenopus borealis | reverse complement strand
CCCCATATAATGTGCCAGAGTCCAGAGTTAAAGAAAAGAAAAGAGGGAAAAAAAAGTGTGAATTACCTCCTGAGAGCGAATCACGCGCCTTCCTTCAGCCTGGTCCTCCTCTTCACTGCAGGCTCGGCAGCGCAGCGGCAGTCTGGCGCGCGATGACGTAATTGCGCCGGTCCGGCGGCCTCTCTGATAGGCTGCCGGCCAGCGGCAGCACACACATCTTCCTCCGCGGTGAGCAGCCTGACAGAGCCGCGGCAAATCTGGAAAAGAGCCGCGGGTTGCCGACCCCCGGGCTAGCCAGTGCTTCAACCATAGTGACTTGTGGGCAGTGACAGAGAAACCCATGCTTCTGGCTGAAAGCTTGAGAATATCCAAGGAGGCTTCTGTACACAAGTTTAACTACTTCAAGACAATATCTTCTCTGCTAACCCATTTTTGTGCTTCTTCAACACTGGTTATCCAGATTTATTGGCTCTGGCTAATGAAGTAATAGCCACCACAGTTTTACAAATTGCTCCTGCAACAGAGTAAATCTTTTCAAGGCTGAATCTTGTCTTCTCTCCATGGGACCCTAAAGGGAGACTCCTTCATTGATAGGTAATTTGGTTGTTACTCCAGTAATAGAGGCATCTATCTTGGGAGGAGTACCCCACTGCTTAAAGGAAAACTATACCCCGAAAATGAATTTTTGAGCAACAGACAGTTTATATCAAATCAAGTGACATATTAAATAATCTTACCTACCTGGTATATATATATTTAAGTAAATATTGCCCTTTTACATCTCTTGCCTTGAACCCCCATTGGGTGATGGTCTGTGTGCTGCCTCAGAGATCACCTGACCAGAAATATTTCAACTCTAACTGTAACAGGAAGAAGTGTGGAAGCAAAAGACACAACTCTGTCTGTTAATTGGCTCATGTGACCTAACTTTATAGTTTGTTTGGTATGTTTGTGTGCACCGTTGGATCCTAGGATCCCAGGAGGCTGTCCTTATTTTTTAAAATTGATATTTTCTATTTATGATTACCCAATGGCACATGCTACTAAAAAAGTATATTATTATGAAAATGGTTTATTTACATGAAGCAGAGTTTTACATATGAGTTGTTTTATGCAATATCTGTTTATAGAGACCTACATAGTTCGGGGGGTATAGTTTTCCTTTAACCTGATCATCTGGAAATGGATATATCTTTTTCATCCTTTTTAGTAAGAACAGCTTTTTATCAGGAACCTTCCATTCAGACTTGATGGTAGATTTTATTAAATCGTGCACTAGGAAGAATATTCTTCTTTTTGGAAGTCTTAAACATCAGTTTGAATGGATGTTTCCACTACTGGTTCCAGATTCAAAGTTTTCCTCATAGCAAATATGAGAGGTTCAAGGAAAGATTTATTAAATGAATCCTCGTCAGAATCCACCTCTCCTTCTTCGTGCGACTCTAGATCACTTTCTGAAGACAAAATACTCAAAGATTGTACTGTATTACAGACATGAACATCAATAGCCAATGGGGCATTGGAAACAAATGGGAGATTAGCAAAAACTTGAGAAAGGACATTATCAATCATTGATTTATTAAATGACGCATTCATCCAGTCTATAAAAGCATTATACTGCTCAGATGACTGGGAGGCACTGCATTGGCAAACTTTTTTATCATGTAAGGCAGGCTTGGAACAAAGTAAACATTCTTTCCTTGAGGGTTCCTATGTACACTAAGGGGCCCATTTACTAAATTCGTGTGAAGGATTTGAAATTCGATCGAATTCCAATCGTACGATTTTATCGAATATGCTAATTTGGCCACTTCGATCGTCGAATATGCAAAATTTGATCGTATCAAATACATTGAATGATCGAATATTCGATCATTCGACGATCGAAGTACTTCCCCTTTAAAATTTTCTTCGACTGCCTACTTCGTTAGATTGAACCTACCGAATTACAATAGAAATCTATGGGAATCCCCCCATAGGCTTCTTTTTTCTATTGCCTGCTTGAATAGCATTCGTAATATTGAACGCCTCAATCGTTTGAATCGTACGAATTTTTCATACGATTGAACGAGATTTCAAGATTTTTTCCTGAAAAAAATGAGAAATGCCATTCGATCATATGAATTGATCGAGAAATCGAATAGTGCTCGAAAAGTGGGCAAAAACCATTAGATTTTATAGAATTCTAATTCAATATTCAAATTTTTGCCGAATTCGAGGGCTTTTAGCCCTCGAATTTGTGAATAATGATACATTTGCCCATAACTCTGTGATGAGGGCTCCTACAATATAAATATTACAGTTACAAAGAGAATTATACCCGTGAAATATGTGGCCGCTCCATCATTGACTCATCTAGATCTTCTAGAACTCATGGGTCAGCTGGAAAATCCATAAAAAATACCATGAGTATAATAAGCCTGAAATGAACTGGCAAAAGCAGCACTTACTGCAATATAAGGAGGTGCAGGAAAGCAGGCTCAGGGCTCACACAGCCAAAACATTGTCTATGAGGCAGAACTGGCATCAGGGAAGTAGACAGATGGTGAGATATAAAGATTTTCGAGCCATACAGGCAATTGCAAATGACGTCCATGGTAACACATAAGGATCTAGAGCTTTGCACTGACTTTCCTTGCACGTGCCATAGAAGCATTTGTGACTTACAGCAGTAGGACAACGGAAGGCTCACAACTGGTGGAGCTTCAGGGAACCAGACCTGTCCCCTGGCAACAATATGCGGTAAGTCAGTCCTTCTTCAAGGACAGGAAATAGGATGGAGGTGGTAGGGGGAAACCTGCTTTTTATTAGCTATCTCATTTTCTGTCCTTCTTACTTCAGGAGGGATTAACCCTATAGTACCCACTGCCATGTGAGTACAGGAAAGGGCTATGCTGTTGACAGCCTTTGTTTGACATGGATTGGAAAGTTATCTTGTGATTGGTCAACTTTGTCTAATATGGGAATGTAGAGGACTTGGTAGGTTGGCTCTCCCTAAGGGAACTTTGAAAATCCAAGAAATGGATGAGATAGGAAAGTTGAGACTTGCTGGGCACAACTTGTTCAGTGTACCCTGCTTTTCAGCCTTTGCATGGTCATTTTTTCTCTACATTGAGTTCCTTCTCTAAAGGGTTGGGCTCTCGCTGCTGTTGTGCTTAAGACAGTTCCAGCAAAGTCTCAAAAGGACACTGCCCTCAGCTTTCCTGTTACTCAACTGATGTGCCTCCTTCTGAGCCCCAGATCGTTGGGCTGTATGTTCCAGAGTAGAAGAAAGAAAGTGGGGGTTGAAGGAACATGGAACAGGTGAGACCAAAAGTGAAGAGCCAGATGTTGTAGAGTCTTTCATCCTTGGAAGAGGTAGTTCCAGAGGTGGTCCCTGGTCTTTTGAGTGGGGAGGGTGAAGACCCAGAGAAAGACTTTGGTTGATAGCACTGAGAATCCTAGTGAGATGGAAGTTGACAAACTCTCCCTTAAGAGAAAAAGTGATCGCTCCATGGAGTGAGCGGATTGATGATTTTTCCAGCTCAGAATAAGTAACAGGTGGTTAATCTTCAGTAGCCATTGAATCTGATTCACCCGATCGGAATGAAATAGATTGATACATGATGTTGTTTTGTTTTTCCTTTTTCTTTAAATATGCAGCTCCGGATATGCTCTATGAATGTGAGGAGCATTAAGTATTTGCATAGGAATACTGCAATATTAAAAAATTATCATTATTTAATTTTGATATTTTATGCCTACATGAATGCTTCTTATCTGAAGAGCCAAAGATAAGCGGGTGGGAGAGTGGGTCATGCGTATGGTCTACCAGTAGTGAACAAAATGGAATTGGTGTTTTGTTTAAAAAAAAATATAAGCTAAAATGATTGCAAATAGGTTAAGAGATGTGGTTGAGAAAATGGTTGGAGGGGAGCAAGTATGTGCAGTTCCGGGAAGGCAGATAAAGGAGCATTTGATGTTGTTATGTGATGCAATTTGGTATAGTAGAGAGAGGCGTGTCTGTGGGGGTAGTAACTGTAGATTTTGAGAAAGCTTATGATATAAGCATGGGTTTATGTTTCGGGTGTTAGAGTGTATGGGTGAGCCAGAGAGGATGATGGGATGGATCAAATGTTTTTATAGAGAGATTGCAAGTATAGTGCAGGTAAATAGGTTTTTGAGTAAGGAAGTTGATTTGTGTTCAGGTGTGAGGCAAGGATGTCCGCTATCTCCAGTAATATGTATTTGTGTGATTGAAGCGTTGATGTGTGTTGAGAAAAGATAAAATGGTAAGGGGTAGGGATGGCGCGAACTGTTCGCCGGCGAACTTGTTTGCGCGAACATCGGCTGTTCGCGCTCGCTGGAAGTTCGCACGACGTTCGCCAATTTGGGTTCGCCTTAGTTGGCGCTTTTTTTTTGCCATTTCTCCCCCAGACCAGCAGATACATGGCAGCCAATCAGTAAGCTCTCCCTCCTGGACCACCCCCACACCCCCTGGACCACTCCCCTTCCCTATAAAAACCGAAGCCCTGCAGCGTTTTTTCACTCTGCCTGTGTGTGCTTGGAAGAGCTAGTGTAGGGAGAGAGCTGCCTGTTAGTGATTTCAGGGACAGTGGATAGTAAGTTTGCTGGCTAGTAATCTACTGTTCTTCAAACAACTGCCATCTAGCTGTGTGAGCTTGTTCACATTCTGTCTAAATATCCATAATATTACCTTCTCCAGAAAAAGCACCTGAGTGACTTTTTTCAGGCAGCCATAATATATTTTACGTAATCCGTATCCACCGCTGTAGTAGTGTATACGTTGACCTTGTAGCCATTATTTGCCCTGTAGGCATTTTTTCAGATACATTTTTGCCCTTGATCCCCCTCTGGCATGCCACTGTCCAGGTCGTTGCACCCTTTAAACAACTTTAAAATCATTTTTCTGGCCAGAAATGTCTTTTTTAGCTGTTAAAGTTCGCCTTCCCATTGAAGTCTATGGGGTTCGCGAACCGTTCGCGAACCGTTCGCAATTTTCCGGAAGTTCGCGAACTTTTTTTCTGCGGTTCGCGCCATCCCTAGTAAGGGGAGTGGAGTGGAACTACCGGGTAAAAATGAGATTTGAATGTTATTGGCTATTTGGATAATGTAACTGTAATATGTAAATCAAATATGGCTTTAAGGAGAGCAAAGATGTTGATTGAGATGTTAAATTATATGTAGAAAAGAGTGTATGTAAAGTGTTTGGTGTATGGGAGGAATTATTGTGGGTGGCCGGTGTAAAAGAAAGGGATTGTAGTGTTGGTTGTGATTTTTGGAGAGGATTTGTATGGGAAGTATAGTTGGAAATGAGTGCAAAGTAAAATAAAAAAAGAAAATAGACTTGTGGTATTTAAGGTCTTTAGCTATAGAAGGAAGAATACTTGTAATTAAAACAGTGTTTCTATATATAAATTGTTTGTTTCCGGCTCCAGATAAATGTTTGAGAAAGATGGTGAGACTAATTTTCTTGTTTTCGTGGAATTCTAGGTTGGAAAAGTGAAGAGAGTAAAAATAACTAAGGATAATTGTGGGGGTAAAGGTTTGATGATTATCGAAAGATTTTTGGTGGTAAAGTGTGTAAGTATATGTGTAAATGTAAGTATGAAAGAGGGTTTGGAAGGTTGTATGGTGAGATATGTGGCTTGAAATGTTTTGCAAAAGTATGGCTTGTGGGTAAAAGACTTGAGAGAGTCAGTGTGTTTTAAAGTACCCTGGTTTTACATTCTGATGGAGAGGTGTAACATGAGGAATAATTTGGAGGGTGTTGCTGTGGAGGAGTGGCGTGATATTAAAAGTTTGTTGTAGATAATTGAAGCAAAAGAGGACTGGAGGATTGACAGAAAGTGGGGTTTGGTTAATGAGAAATCCCTAACAAATAGACAGAAGGACAAATAGACAGAAGGACTTAGCTTGGATGGCTGTGTGTGGATGTTTGCTGACGCGTGAATTTCAGAGAAGGAGAAGGCTTATAGATAGTGAAATATATGCGAGAGAGGGGGTGTGGGATAGTTAAAATGTGAGAATGTGTGTACGCAAAAGAAGTATGGTAGAAGATGGGAAGGATGATTAAAGGTCTAGAGGGGTGCAATTTTGTAACATTTAACATGAAGTATAGTTTAAGGGACATTAATAAAAAACAAAGTCAAATATTATGGCTAATAGTTTATTGCGTGAAGGAGGTTTTGTGGGATGTCAGGAACATTTTGGTATTTAATAAAACTGTGAGTAAAGTGGAAGAATGTGTTAACGTGATTTGAGGAAAACTTTTTCTTTATGTTTTATGTGATCAAAAAAGATTTGGAAAAATAGATGCTGAAGGTATCTATTTGAAATTATTTATTAATTGTTGCCCTTTTTTTGTAGGAAACAACAAGTTAAAATTGTGTATTTTTGATTGTATTAAAATGATATGAGCAATATGAGCTTGCATTATTTTTGATTTTTTTTTGTTTTTGGTCTTGGCAACTTGCACGTATCTACTGTGAGGTTCAAAATGGTCCTGGCGTGAGGTGTATAAAATGTTAATGGGATAAACTGTTCATGGCTCATTTATTAAGGCAAAACAATTTGTGGAAAGGTTAGCAGGGATTGACTAGGTGCATTGCTCAGTTATTGCAACATTGGTAGAAAAATGAGAGCTTCTGGGGCATCTTTGGAGACACAGGTCTTTACTGCTAAAGGATTGCGGTTGTCTTGGGCTGGTACAGAAGCATAAAACATCAATTACAGCATTTCTACCCTATTTCTTTGTTAAGCTATAGCTCTTTTTAAGCTGTAGATGATGACAGTGATGGCTCAACACAAGAGATTTTACAGCCATAGGTAAAATGTAGGATATGTTACAAGATGGTGGCTTCCAGAGGTCTGCAATGAGCAGAAATAGGAGGCTGATGCACTCTATAAAGCCAAACATAGTCATTTAATACACTCTAATTAGGACTTAATGTCTAACCATTGTCGATGGTCCTGAGGGATCAGAGTTTTGGTATCTCATGTTCATGTGACCACATTTGCCATCAATTTTAGCCTTTAAGGTCCTGTATGGAAATACAAGGTCTTTTTTTCTATTAAATTACACTGCAGATCCCATTATTACATCACCACCCCATGATAATGCTGAACTCCCAGAAGGCCTTGAATCTGTATTTGACTTTTTAATTATTCCCAGAGGATAAACTACAACTGGTAACATAACAAGGAGAAGTACAAATCTACATTAATTGGTGTTGTGCAAAGAAAGCCCCAAGAGACATTCTCCAAGATGACTACAAATACAAACCCATCATTTAATGTTCTGTAATTAACTTATGGAGCTAAGCACTGTCATGGGGTTGGGCAGCCAAATGCAGATCCTCCATTAATGTATGTATGTATATTTTTATTTGTATAGCGCTCCTTGAGGGCAAAGCACTGTACAAGCCACAAATCTTATTTTACAGGGTGGTGCCCCTTTTCCCAGAACCACATGATGTAACAAATCCTCCCCCGCCACTAACTAACTTAGCCTTCACTTTTTTCATTATTTCTTTAAAAAATGGGTGTTGGTTTGGGCAATCTCTCTCTCTTAAAAGCCACTAGTTAGTGGCGGGGGAGGATTTAGAACAATGAATATTTCAATCACCGCACACCTCCTTCCACTGATCTGCACACGATAGCCCATTTTACATGAGAAGTGTTATGATATTCCAAAATTTTGAGTTAAAGTACACGAAATCAAGGGCAGTGAGTAAAACAGTTCTTTGTAAATAATATTTGTGATTTTCACTGTTTTGTATTGGACTATGATGGACTCAAGGGTTAATGGCATAATTGCACTAATGAGATGTGATTCAGGTGAGATGGGAGGGGCGAAGGGTATTAATACACAACACTGTGCACTTTGTAAATTTGTCCTGAAGAAGGGAGGCTGTGTTCCCCCCGAAACGTTGACAACTGGTGGCATTAAAAGAAAGGGGCACTATCCCCGACTGCAATATTGGTGTGTGCTGACCGTTTTTTTCTTTCTACAAAGCGGGGGAGGATTTAGCCCTCAGACAAACCAAGGTTCAGGACACATCTACTTCAATGTTACTATGCAGAGGGGTACTAAACCTTTTTTTACTATGACCGGAGGTAAACAAGTTAGGGACCACCGTATGAGGTTTACCTTGACATGGTATGGTGGCTTATCAACTTTATGATCATAACTTTGTAACTAAAAACCCTTGTTTTTGTAAACATATGCACTTGCATTTAAACTGAATTACTCAGACAGGGGATCAGGGAATGTGCACTGATTAAATGGCCAAGTCAGTAGCTTCCATCATATTTATATACTTTACTTAGCCCTAGGAGTGCATCCACAACCCGCCTTTTTGTATTTGAAAGGTTCTTTCCCTCACTAACCCAGGACAAGGGCCTTGAGCCCCAATCTCTTCCAAAGCAAAATGCACAATATAAGGTTTCCAAACTTACATGGCAGTTAGAACACAGACCAGCAGCTCCTGCTTTCCCCAAGGTTATTTCTCTGTAAACCCAACTCCTTTCACTAGGGAGCCAACCCCTATGCAGCTACCTGTCTGAAAACCCAGTTCACCTGGAGCAGCTACTGGACTGGAGGATTCACCCACTTTTGTCCATTGACTGGTGGAACTCTCTATTGCCCTCTAAGGACAACCTAGTGTTGCCTTCACCGCTGTATGGCTACAAAACAACCAGTGAGGTGATGGCTCGGGAGACACAGGGACTGACCAAAAAAGCTTTGGAATTGCTTTAAGGAGAACATAAATCCAGCTCTCTGCTCCAACAGAGTTAAAGTCAAGTACAATGCTGGAAGTATAATGACTGGGGACATGTCTCCATCTGGTGCCCGCTACCTGTTGAGCCTTTGGATTGTAACTTTGTACAGCAGGTGTCACCCAACCCATGTGCACAGTCACTGAATTGAATATGGCAGTCATAAAGATGGGTGGGAAGACTTTTCAAGCTCCTTGGCTCTGGATTTTGGAAGCTCAGTGACGTTGGTAGATGCCAGGCTGGAAAATCCAGACCACATTAATGACTGCAGTGCATTTATGGAGACTCTTGGGGGTCAATTTACTAACAATTAAATTTTTGTTCCACGAATAACAAAAAAAAATGTGCTTTTCCTTTATTTCTAAGCTCCAATAATTTGAGAATTATCAAATGAAAAAACAGCGAAAGCCTTTAATGCCAAACTTCAGCAATAAAAAGTTATTGAGGTTCTATAGAAGTCAATGCAAGGTGCTCTGATCCTATTGGACTATTTTTAAACCAGAATGTTAGTGTTTTGGTAGCCTGATTTTTTTGCTATGAATTTTCTGAAAAATTTAAATTTTTAGAGGTTTTCATGGAATTCTGATTTAATTTTATTTTTTTGGATTGTTCAGTGATTTTTTTTTTGTTCATCTTTTTCCCCCCCGGATCTTTTAATAAATGTAACGATCATGTTTTTTTTCAAAAACCTCTAAACCACAATAATCCGACCTTTAAGAACTAAGTCTCTAGACATTGTTCAACTGCCATGGTTATATCTGAAACTGTCAGTGGAACTGTCTGCCATAAAGTGGGTGTCTCCCCTGTCCTGTTGTATAGTTATATATTTGGATGAGATGTTCCACTCTTTTGGAAGCTCTGAGGCATGGGAGGATTTTCATTAATGCTTCAGGAGGCGTCCGCAAACCTACTGGACCTAAACCCCCTGAAACTCATCTAAACCAATATTGTGACTCCCCCACTTCCCCAGCTATTAGGATTCCTCTCATCCCCCACCCCTGGTTCTCCTCAGGGTAACCCAGCAGAGGTAGAACATTGCACTTGGTGGGGCAAATCAACTGGATATGCAGAAATGTGGCCAGCAGCTTAGAAATAAATGGGGGCAGATTTCATAAGTTTCAACGGTAAATTCGAAATTTTAATTTTCAATTTTTTTTTGTGACAAAACTCACAAATTCCAAATAAAAAGCACCAACTCGACCATGGAAACCGTTCTAATTTGAATATTTGCCACCTAAAAACCTGCCAAATTCAGAGAAAACCTCTAATCGAGTTCCATTCTAATTCAAGTTGAGTTTTTGTGTCAGTAACATTTATTCGAATTTTATAAGTTCCAGTTTAAATATAAAGATAACATTTAAGTTTTGAATACATTCAAATTTATTGGAGTAAAAAAATTCACATAAATTCAAAAATCTAAAAGGCTAAGGCTAGAGTAAAGGAAAGGCTAAACCTAAGTAAGCTTTGTCAGAAAGGTCTATATAAATACAACAGTAAACCCTCAAAAGAAACACAGCTTTTCTTTCCTTCTATTATGTACACATGGGCTTCTGTATCAGACTTACTGTTTTCAGCTTAAACCTCCAGGGCTAGGGCTTGAGCATGCTCAGTTTGTTCCTCTCTCCCCTCCCCTCCCCTCCCTGCTGTAATCTGAGCCCAGTGCTATGAGTGAGCAAGGAGAGATTCAGGCAGGAAGTGATGTCACACCAAGATAATATGGCAGCTGCTATCCTAAACAAACAGATAGATGCAGACAGGAAGTGATGTCACCCCAAGCTAATATGGCAGCTGCTATTCTAAACAGAGAGACTCAGGCAGGAAGTGATGTCACCCCAAGCTAATATGGCAGATGCTATCCTAAACAAACAGAGAGCTTCTAGAGCTGATTACTCAGGTATAGTAAAGCATTCTGCAGAATAAATATAGTGTTATAGCTGCACTATTGTGGCTAATCTATTGGCAATAAACTGCTTTTGTAGCTTTCCATCTCCTTTAACACATATGTACCATACAGCAATGAAAAAATGCAATGAACTTAAAATAATGAAGAGACCTTGTAGCTATGTATGGGGTTAATTTAAAGGCTCACTGTATATGAATCATTTAGTGGCCAGTAACCCTTAACCTCCCTAAACAAAAAATCCACCATCTGCCAATGCTCCGAGGAAAGGACATTCTTTCACAGGGGTTTGGGTTGGGAATTCCCAGCGGTGCCCCCAGGTCTTATGAATCTGAGGCAGATGTAGCTACTGTAGGGGTAACAAGACAGAAGTTAATTATTTTCCTAGAGTGAAATTTTCAGTGAGTGAAACAGAGTTGCCCTCAGAGCCATATTTGTAGATCTCTCAGGTTAAATTTGGAACATCCCAGATCCTGTACTGTCCAAGGCCTGGGAAAAAGTAATGAATTTTGTGGTCAATGGGGTTTTACTGTATCAGGTTGACATGTTCCAGGTTATGATGGTGGAGCAGTATCCCTGACCCTATTGCTGGTTGATGTTGGACCTGGCCCACACACACCCTGGGAGACAGGATAAGACACAACAATGACTTCTATTGACCACAGGCCTCCATTAGAACTCATGTGGCCCCGTACAACATTTTCTGGGCCCCATCCATCGGTGCTCCACAATGCTGCCGTGGTGCGCAGGCTACAGGTTGACTCAGTTCTTATAAAATCATATTCCGGCTTTATTCAATCTCAGTACAGGTATTGTCATGTTTGGATGCTGGTGAATGTTCAGCAGAATGGAGCCTATATGCTGGGTAACCCAGGTGACACACATTTACTGCAGGATAAGCAGCAGAAGCCAAGATATGGTGAAGGAGATTCAATGGAGAGAATGAAAACAACAATAAACAGAAGTGTAAACCGAAAAATACAAGGTCCAAAAAGTAGGCAAGGTAGCAATCAAGCAGGGTCGAAATAACAGGCCGAAGGTCAAACCAGGGAATCCACAGAAAACAGGGATCAGGAACCAGGTGGGGACAGGAACAAGGAACAGTCAGGGAACACGGAACCAGGCAGAGAACACGGAACCAGGCAGGGGACACGGAACCAGGCAGGGAACACGGAACCAGGCAGGGGACACGGAACCAGGCAGGGGACACAGGAACCGGGAATCAGGGGTCAGGAATCGCAGAGTAAGGGGCTGGATCGGGCTCAGGAGCTCAGATGATCAAGCAAGTATCACAGGGCAGGGACTAGTCTATAAAGGGTCATTAATTGGAAATGATAAACACATGTTGTTAACGAGGCAGGAAAGAAGGAACATATTGAAAGTCTGTCCAGAGCAGTGTCTAACATGAGCACAAAGATCCTCCAGTGGCTCACCCTGGTAATGCAGAGTGTCCAAAACACCAAGGACCAGGGTTTGATTCCTGCCAATTCCTGACAAGTATACAGATGGGTGCAAACTTCTAACGCATTTCGTGCACTCAGTCCCGGCACTTCATCAGAGTAATTAGTAAGCACATGTGTCTAAGTATAAGTAGCTATGTATATCATTATATGTTTAAAGGCAAGGTTATTCCATTAAAAGGCAAAGTAATTGCATCATAATAAATGTCTTAGTAAGTGTCATTATTCAAACAGTATATCTCCACATAATCAAATAAAAATATAGTGACAATCTCATCTATCATTCCAATACGTGCTCAAATGTTTAATATATGTTTAATGATAATTAATTACGAATTCACTTGGCATGTACTCACACTTAATTATATGTAACATTAATAATATAAATATGATATAAATATATATTATGTGAATCAATTTACAAATTTATACTTGTGTTAATAATAAACTAATTTTTTTTTCTTCCTCTCTGTGCATATAAATTGATTATTCAATATACTTGCCCAAATATTCAAACCATACATTGCCTATAATCACGTGGAAAAAAGGTTCATGTGATTCCAATTTAAAACAAATAATTTTAAAAGCATATGTAGCCAATTATTAATAACAACTAATGGAACAGGTTGCATATATTTATCCTAATTTATATTTACATTATAAATCACCCATAGTCAATTAATCCCAATTCTCCCCAAAGATAACATTCAAACCAAATTTGTTTGGGCCTCATATCAGTGTTCAAATAGGTGATATATTATTCAATGCAAATAATAAAATATATAGCATATTTAACAATGGATCACGGTTATTAAGTTATCCTTCATCCTAGAAAATATTTAATATAATTTTTTTTATTCAGCCCATTTGGTATAACTGTATCCACTATGGTCATCCATTTGACCTCTCTCTTGGACAACAATGTATATATATCGCCTCTCCTATTCCCCAATTTAATTGTTTCAATAACCTGAAAAGATACAAAGTTTTCATTACCATCATGATCTTGAATCACATGTTCTGCCACGGCCATCCATTGGTGGCAGAGGACTATAGAGTATTAAAATAATACATTGGTGGCAAGGGGTTTAATAAAATAAAAAACACACATTGGTGTTCAGTAGAACTGAACTAGTAGCTTTGGGTCTTTAGTTTTTTTCTCCTTTCGTGGCTTCAGAACTTCAGGATCATCTTCCTTTAGAGCAAGACCCTATGGGGTAGATTCATTAAAGAGTGAAGTGAAGAGTGAAGTTCCGTCACTAGAGGGAAATTCCACAGTTCATTTCTATGGGATTTTTAAAGGCGTATTCATCAAAGGGTGAACTTTCACTTCACCCATTGATGAATGCAAAATCCCATAGAAATGAATTGAGAGCTGCGGAATTTCCCTTTAGTGGCGGAACTTCACTCTTTGATGAATCTACCACTATCATTTCTCCGTCCAGGATCATCGCTGCTGTGTTACCCCAATTTACCGAGCAAATTTTGTCTTGCCAGTCTGACGCTCCTCCTGATACCCCTATTGGGATAGCATTTGTACCTTCTGAGCTACACCTTCCCATTTTACAGCAGGCTCATAGTTCCAAACAAGCTGGCCTCCCTGGTCCAGAAAAGACTTTGACATCCTTGCGGATGGTTGGCCACCAGACAAGGCGAGAAAGAAGTTCTAAAAACTTTGTTTCAGCCTGTACTATGTCTGCTACCACTAAGTCCAGTCACTCTCGACCCTGCGGTCTTCTACAACCACTACCAGTCCCCTCTCGCCCATGGACTCATTTGGGTATGGACTTCATTGTCGAGTTGCCACCCGCTAGTGGGAAGTAATAGACCAATTCAGCAAGATGGCACACTTCATTCCTTTGAAGAAACTGCTGTAGAACTGGCTCACCTCTTCATACAGTATATCTTCCGTCTGCATGGCTTTCCTGTGGAAATTGTCAAAAGAGGTTCCCAGTTTGTCTCTATGTTCTGGCGCTCCCTTTGCAAGTCTCTGGGAGTCTCCCTCCAGTTCTCCTCTGCCTATCAAACTAATGGGGCAGCGGAACGTGTGAACCAAGCTCTTGAACAGTTTCCCAAGCTGAATGCTCTGATCTTCTGCTATGGGCGGAATTCGCTCACAACAATGCCAGTCACGCTTCCACCGGAAGGTCTCCGTTCCTGTCTGTATACGGTCAGTATCCTCTAGCCTTTCCTCAGGACTTCCTTCTCTCTGACGTCGCAGCTGCTGATGATCACATGGCTCATATGTCTGCTATCTGGGCTGCAACCAAGTCCAATTTGGAGAAGAGCTCCTTGGTGCAAAAGACCTTCGCTGACCATAGGAGAAAGCCTTCTCCCCTGTATAAGGTTGGTGTGGCTCTCCACTAGGAACATCCTTTTGAAGATCCCTTCTCCCAAGTTGGGACCCAAGTTCATCAGCCCTTACACTATCTCTGAGGTCATCAATCCTGTGGATGAACATCTGCAATTACCTCCTGAGATGCGGATTCCCAACGTGTTTCACGTCTCTAATGAAACCAGTAGTTTCCAAACAATACTCCTAATCAGTCCCCGCCTTCTGCCATCTCCGTGGACGGCCAGCAAGAATATGAAGTTGAGAAGATATTGGAGACTAGACTCTCCAGGAGTTCTCTTCAATACCTCATTAAGTGGAAGGGCTTTGGTCCTGAGGAATCTTCTTGGGAGAGATGCTCTGATGTTCACGCCCCTCGATTGGTTAGAGAATTCCACAATCACTTTCCCCAGAAACCTCAGCCTTGTGGTCCAGTGGCCCCCCGTGGGGGAGGGGGTACTGTCAGAAGCGCCCAGCGCTCCGTCTCCTCTTCGCACCAGATCCAACATGGCCGCGCCCAGGAGACACACACCAAATTCAAAATAAAGAGACGCTCTGGACGCTGGTTCAATGCCCCAGAATAGGTCTTCTTGCTGAAAGTTCCTGGGTGCGTTATTCTGTTCCTGATTCCTGTTATTGATCCCTGCCTGACCTTGATTCTGATCCTGTGCTGCCTGCCTTTTGA
Source organism: Xenopus borealis (assembly GCA_024363595.1). Classification (NCBI taxonomy): domain Eukaryota; kingdom Metazoa; phylum Chordata; class Amphibia; order Anura; family Pipidae; genus Xenopus; species Xenopus borealis. The sequence continues at coordinate 172,125,710 of CM044439.1, read as the reverse complement.
TTATTTGCCTGGACTTTGACCATTCTCTTGAATTAACCCTGAACTGTACTCTGCCTTGGACTCTCTGGAAGGTTTCCTCCTGAAGATCCTGATCCCTGTGGGAGCCGCAGGCCCCCTGACATTCAGGACTTCAACTTTGGTTTTTTTGTGGCTTCAGGACTTAAACATCAGGTCTTTTTGCGGATTCAGCACTTCAAGTTCAAGTCTTTTTGAGGCTTCAGGACTTCAACTTTGTGTCTTTGTGAGGCTTCAGAACTTCAACTTCAGGTATTTTGAGGCTTTGGCTCCATTCGCAGATTTGTGTTTCAGGACTTCAGCTCTTCGGGACTTTGTCGATTCAGCCCAACTTCAGCACTGTCAAGAGAAGCCCGGTTATTTCAAAAAGTGTGGGGGGGGGGGCAATTAAAAAACAATAAAACTACTGTTGCCCAGAACCAGAGTGCAAGACTCTACAAACCTACACCTTTGATTGGGGAAAATATTTTTGGCCAACAGTTGGACTTTAAGCCACTGGGGAGGCCCATTGTGTCTGCAGTCGACTCTTTACTGGAACCCTTGGCTTTGTACATTGATATTCACCTACAAGTTTAGGTAGAAGCCTCAGAGTCCTGAATGCTTTACTACAAATTAGAATATTGAACATTAAGGTGATTTATGCACCTGTGTTTACACATAAGGAAGGGATAGAATGTATAAGAGACGAGTTATCTCTCAAATACATGTGGAACTCACATATCCATGGGCTCATATCCATATGGAACTGCTTCAATTTAGTTCTCACCAAAAGCTATTCAGGTTCACGTGCCAATATCTTCATGTACAACTCTGAAGCCTCCTATGATACACCCTGTATTTCTACAAAAATGGAATGAAAAAAATACCATGAAAACTAATATGAGGATGCCATGTTTTTGGTTTGGGTTGGCACAGAAATGAGCTGAACCTTGTTACTTGTTACCCAAGGCACCACCAGTATTAGGTAACTTAAAGGGGTTGTTCAACTTTAAATTAACTTATAGTGAGTTATTTATCAAAGATTGAATATTAGAGTTGTTTTTATACCTTGAATTAACCAATGGTTCAGTTTGAAAACCCAAAATGATCAGTTTAGCCGTCATGAAAAAAAACTCAAAACCTCATGAAGGCAAGTAATTTCAAATGGTTCAAGATGCTTCAAACAAGCTGCTGACTCTAAAAAGCAACTGAAAGCAAACATATAGACTGAAACAGATAAGTATTTGTGATTAACTGCTATTTTATAGTAAGGTTGTATATTTAAATCCTGTGGTTTAATTTTTATAGTTTTTTCTGTATTTGGTGCTAAATAACAAAGTTTGGTGGGCTATTGTGCTTACAGCAAGTTTGTCACAACCTGATTTACTTTTGCACTTAGTTTTCCTTCAGTTTGAGGGGGTGGGTTTGATTAGTTGCACCTGAACAGACTGTATAAATAGAACCCTGGGACTCCAGTGGAGCTTGCTCTAGTGTTTACCTGTTCTTAAGTGTTTGCTCTTTAAGTGGGGGCTTTGTAAGTGGAGTTACAGGAGGTTCAAACTAGGTCAAAAGTTTGTTGTACACCTTAAATTTTTTTTTAATTCCTGTTTGATGTGTAACTGGGATAATGAGTGCTAGCAAGATTGAAGGTCTGACCCAGTGCACAGTCTGCCATATGTATGCAGAACAACAGATCCAAACTACTTACCTCTGTGGTGGATGTGACAAATTGCCAGTTTGGAGGCTGGAGTTAGAGAACTAGAGGAACAAATTGCAAAACGGTGGTCAATTGACAATCTTGAAAGGAGTTTCTTGCTCACTGAGCAGGACCTAGCGGGGTCACATAGTTTGGGGGGAACAGAACAGCAGC
>CM044439.1:172107767-172118155 GCA_024363595.1 Xenopus borealis | reverse complement strand
ACACTAAATACATTAGAGGACATTATAGACAAATATCAGGGGAGCTTTTTACCCATAAGGTTTTAGATGGTGGATTTTCAGATTCAAGCTATTTTCAGGGTCAAGGTAAAATAAATCTCAAAAAAGTCGATTTTTTCCCCCGAAACTTGTTTTGATTATTGACCAAAAAAAAAAAATAACCTTGAAAACTCAAATTTTTGTGGAAAACACAATTCAATCCTTAAAGGGGTGGTTAACCTTACAGTTAACGTTTAGTATATTGTAGAAGGGCCAATTCTAAGAAACTTTTCAATTGGTCTTCATTATTTATTTATCATAATTTTTTAATTATTTGCAATTTTCTTCTGTTTCTTTGCAGCTTTCAAATGGGGGTCGCTGACCCCATCTAAAAACAAATGCTCTGTAAGGCTACAAATGTATTGTTATTGTTACTTTTTATTACTTATCATTCTATTCAGTCCCTCTCCTATTCATATTCCAGTCTCTTATTCAAATCAATGCAGGGTTGCTAGGGGAATTTGTACCCTAGAAACCAAATTGCTGACACTGCAAACTAGAGAGCTGCTGAATAAAAAGCTAAATAACTATAAAACTACAAATAATAAAAAATGAAAACCAATTGCAAATTGTCTCAGAATATCCCTCTCTACATCAGACTAAAAGTTAATTCAAAGGTGAACAACCCCTTTAATAAATCTGCCCCTTAGTATAATGTAGAGTGGGATATTCTGAGACAATTTGCAGTTAGTTTTCTTTTTTTTATTATTTGACTCTTTCCAATGTCCAGATACTCTGTAAGGCTACAAATGTATTGTTATTGCTCCTTTTTATTCCTCATCTTTCTTTTCAGGCCTCTCCTATTCATATTCCAGTCTCTTTTTTAAATTAAGGCATGGTTGCTGGGATATATATATATATATTTATATTTATAAGCAAGTACAATGCAATTATACAGAGTGCCCTCTAGGTGTCACTAGAAATTCATTGACCTGTACAGATAACTCCTTCAATCCTATATTTGCTTTCATTATGTAGTTCTTAATATTTGCCAGCAGGTGGCAGCAAATCCCTCCTCATTTCCGCTCTATATATAAGAAATCACTAGCAAATAAAAGATTTTCTCATTTAATGAGCCTATGTCAGCTCAGGTTTTTAATTTCCCTTTAATATCCAGAAACCTATTACCCTGCCATTGCGATTTCACCCCTGTAAACATTGCTCTGCCCAATGACTGGCATGAGACTGGGTGTGGATAAGCAGGAATAGCTCAGAGCTAGTGTACAACAAGCAGAATACAGCAGCTCAGTGGAAGGGCATTGGGTAACGTGGAAAATCAGTAAAGTTATTCACATGGTTAATGTATATATATATAGTTATATGCTGAAGTGAATTGAGAGGTGATACTCAGCAGGCAGTGTCAGTGTAGGAGATTATGGTGCAACATAGATCAGCGCCAGTAAAAATCTGCAGCCCAGGGCAGGAGGGAGGGCAGAACTGTTAGCAGCTCAGACAGATCAGAGTCAATTCCCTGACAGATTCAATCTCTGCTGTGAAACTGAACCTTTGCTTCTCTGTAACCTGCAACGTCCGTTCTGACTCACAACAACTGTTCAGGTACTGGACCTGCAACTGTAACTCTGCTCACCCTCCTCTGCTGCTAAACTGGAGCCCAAGGAGCTAGACCTGCTACAACAAATATGAAATGCTGTTGGGCAAAGATTATATAACATGTTTCCTTCTCTATTGCGTCTCTCTTGCTAATCTTGCTTAATCTAATGTCTACATCTCATCTTGTCCTTATTTCTCCATCTTCTTCTATTGTTTCCGTATTACCGTACTCTCTCCATCTTCTCCTTCTGTCTCCATCTTGTCCTACTGTCTCCATCTTGTCCTACTGTCTCCATCTTGTCCTACTGTCTCCATCTTGTCCTACTGTCTCCATCTTGTCCTACTCTCTCCATCTTCTCCTTCTGTCTCCATCTTGCCCTACTGTCTCCATCTTGTCCTACTGTCTCCATCTTGCCCTACTGTCTCCATCTTGTCCTACTCTCTCCATCTTCTCCTTCTGTCTCCATCTTGTCCTGCTGTCTCAATCTTGTCCTACTGTGTCCATCTTGTGGTACTGTCTCCATCTTGTCCTACTGTCTCCATCTTGTCCTACTGTCTCAATCTTGCCCTACTGTCACCATCTTGCCCTACTGTCTCCATCTTGCCCTACTGTCTCCATCTTGTTCATCTATCTCTGTCTTGCCCTACTGTCTACATCTTGCTATTCTGTTTTCATCTGTCAGAATGGCAGGTAGTAGTAAATTAATATTGAATTTTGACAAAAACAGTCTGTTAAAACTAATTCTCCAGCCCGGGGTATTGCCAATAGCCCATTAATTAGGCTATTGCATCCAACTGTATTATAACAGGTTTGCAGGTTGGGGGGAATGGGGGAAAGTCAATTATATTATCCCCCAGGCCAAAACTACACTGTATCTTGTGGCTTAAAGGAGCAGAAGCAAAATGTACACCAGGTCTTTGATTCTACATCTGACACCGTCCTGTCCTACATTCTCCATCTTCTGCTCTTCTGTCTCTATTTTGCTCTACAACGTCCATCTTTAGCTGCTATCCCACACAAAATTGTTGTCCCTGCTCTGTATGCGTTGGTTCCCAACCAAGAGGTGAATTTGTAGTGTATTATTTAATATTTTAATCTACTACTGGCCTGCAGTCACTGGGCACTTGCCTGAGCTTGGACCCTAGAAAGGACATCTGCTTCAAGCAGAAATCTAAAACTGCCATTCTGAGGGCCTGGGTGCACCACAGTGAGACACTTTCCTAGTGTGGAGATGTGGCAGTTGCTCACAGGAAGTGACAGTGAGTCATTTGTATATTATTAACCCAGAGAGGAAGAGGTCAGAGCTCGTCATTAGTGCAGAACCGTCAGTGCAAGATACATACCCAAACCAACCTGTTCCTATAGGGAAGGGGTTAAACACATGGGGTAATTTCCTCCTCTTTGTTGAGACCTGCGGCTGTAATTAAATTTAATTATGTCTCCCCCTCCTTTCCCTTTCACACCTCAGAGACTGTTGCTACTGCAGGCTATTGATATGAGCACGATATGCTTTTAATTTGGAAGTGAATTGTATAAAATAGCAGGAACATTTCCCCAAGACTGAACCCAATGTCTTGTACTGAATGGATCCATATTCCTGAGTGTGTAGCAGCTCTATCCCCGGGGCGACTGTTATAACCATATTATTATATAAGCGTATCATTAGCTCTGCTGCACAATGGGATGATCCCAGAGGAAACAATAGAAAAGCAAAACAACTCTCAGCATTGGTCAAAGACTCTACGGTGACAAGTACTGGACAGGGTTTGTAGGGTCTCTGCATAGGGTAATAGCCCACCTGCCAGGCGTCCCTCAGCCTAATATTACACATGGAAAGAATCCCCTAATCTCCCACTATCTGACCTTCAGACTGGGCCCCCTTAGCTCATAACAAGGTTACAGATATATAGAAACATTGGGGTGTCACTATAGTTCCAGGGGTACCCAGGGTACAAATAAACACTCACCCCAAATCTCCCCCTAACTGACCTTCAGACTGGGCCCCCTTAGCTCATAACAAGGTTACAGATATATAGAAACATTGGGGTGTCACTGCTATAGTTAAACAGTTTGGGAAGCTCTGGGCTATGGCATAGGTTGGCAATGCCCAGGAGTAGTTATTTCAATATAAGCCTATTAATGTTGGGCTGGGGAAGATACAAGTAGATGAGTGTAGGAAGGTGACACAGGAGGTGCTATAACCCCTCAGGTGCAGCAGGAACAAAAGCTCATTAGTCGGCTCTGTTGTTTATCCATCACGTTGCTGCCGAACTGGTTTAATGGGTTTCCATATAACAGGGCACCGCAGGCCTCTTTGCATCTCATTAATTTCCTCCCAAGTAACATTTAATCAATTGTTTTATATACTCAACATCTCCTCCGCCGTCTCCCATCTAATCAGTCCCTCCACCTGTCCGCATCAGCTTTATACCGCTGCCTTCTGGATGGGACCCAGCTCTCCTGATCAGGCTAATTATTCCTGCTCTGAGCTCCAATTAAAGGGGAAGCGAATGCTGTTTGTTCGGCACAATGCAGTCCCATGCATCTGCGCTCCCTTCTCAAAAGATCAAATTCATTTTTTACAGCCATTAACTAAAATCTGCTTGTTATGAGATGCCCAATTCGTAGTTATCATTTCTCATGGAAAAACCGCCTGACTTCACAGTACAACTAATTCATAGCAAAGAAACCCTAAGTCCTAAGTAAGGCCCCCCCGTATGCCCAGCAATGTCTATTCCCAGAGATTCTCAGCCATGACTTCAGCTTCTTTTCAGTGAATTTGACTTAGAGTCCTTCATGGGAATTAAAGAAGTGATACTGTGATTATTGGTTTTTTTCTGATTTCTGGCAACTTTGGGTACAAAGACAAAAGTAAATGGTTAGTAAGGGTTTTCAGCAGCCTATACTCCTGTCCCACTGCTGATTTATAGACATATAGAAATAAAGATATCATGCTGAGGGCACATTGTAGTTCTGTGTATTGCCCCATGAAGAAGAGCCAGACTTTGCCCCTGTGGACCACCAAGACCCATGTTTTATATCTGTCACTGTTGGGTGAGCACCTTAATGACCCAAGAAATGCTCTGAACCACCAACCGCAATTAGCAGTGGCTCATTCTGCTCATTAGGCCACAGACGATTATCATATTCCACTCCCTCCATCTATCAATCTGTGACGGGACGTATCAGCCAAGAATTAAACATAGTGATGGATCTGACTAATGTGTCAAATCCTGGACCCCAGGGCCAACAACTCTTAGAGTCACATACATCTGGGCCAAAAATGCTGAGTATAACATACATCTGGGCCAAAAATGCTGAGTGTCACATACGTCTGGGCCAACAGTGTTTGAGAGTCAAAGACACCTGGTCCAAAAACTATGAGTGTCACATACTTCTGGGCCAAAAACACTGAGTTTCACATACATCTGGGCCAAAAACTCTGACTGTCACACACATCTGGGCCAAAAATGCTGAGTATAACATACATCTGGGCCAAAAATGCTGAGTGTCACATACATCTGGGCCAAAAATGCTGAGTATAACATACATCTGGGCCAAAACTGCTGAGCGTCACATACATCTGGGCCAACAGTGTTTGAGAGTCACAGACACCTGGTCCAAAAACTATGAGTGTCACATACGTCTGGGCCAAAAACACTGAGTTTCACATACATCTGGGCCAAAAACTCTGACTGTCACATACATCTGGGCCTAAAATGCTGAGTGTCACATACATCTGGGCCAACAGTGTTTGAGTCACAGACGTCTGGTCCAAAAACGATGAGTGTAACATACATCTGGGCCAAAAACTTTGAGTGTCACATACATCTGGGCTAAAAACCATGAGTGTCACATACTCTGGGCCTAAAACGCTGATTCTCACATACGTCTGGGCCAAAAATGCTGAGTGTCACATATGTCTGGCCCAAAAATGCTGAGTTGTCACACACGTCTGGGCCAAAAATGCTGAGTATAACATATGTATGGGCCAAAAACGCTGAGTATTACATACATCTGGGCAAAACACCATGAGTGTCACATACTCTGGGCCTAAAATGCTGATTGTCACATACGTCTGGGCCAAAAATGCTGAGTTGTCACACACGTCTGGGCATACATAATCCTTGCAGCTCATTCCCTAGCTGAGTCTGAGTTCAGGACCCCAGGCCAGCAATGCTAGCCCCTTAGTTGTTATCTTCTCCAGTCTAAACACTCCTACCCTACCAGCCTGTCCAGTTCTGTGATACACTTTGAAAATACCAATATGCTCCTAAGGATAGACCAATATATTGGCTAGACTTCACCCATACAACTGAGTAGGGCACAAACTTGCTGGCAGGAATGGGCTATTTAACTCTGTTCAACTCAAAGTGACACATTTTTGGCTGTCTGTGATTAAGCTGCTAATTGGCCACTTAGAGATAATGAAGAGGTTGGAAAGCCTTGGTCCCTAGTAGGAAACATCCAATGCAATTCTTTCTCCTTGTCTCCTTGTGTCCCTTTATAATAGCTACAAGTGCTATCTAGTGTTACCCCTACTTCTGTAGAGCTCTCACAGCTTAGCAAAATATCTTCAGGTGAGTCCAGGCTTGAGTAAGCCTTCCCAGTCAGTTGAAACTATCCCTTGCCAGCACCACAACTGGCCTACCTTACCTGCCTAGGCCACTGAAGAATATGGACTCAATAAAATTAAAAGCAATATTTTCCTAAGAATAATCACTGTCAGAAACCCACCTATACGAGGAGGGACCCGTTGGATGCATTAGTATGGTATGTCTAACTAACAGGAACTCAATCAATAATAATATATCATTGACAAAAACATATGGGGCATAGCTAGCAATCTCTCTGGAATAGAAAGACTGATGAGTCAAGTGTACAGGGTTTTACCATGTTCTTCAGAAAACTTTGTGGAGAATTGTCCTACTATCCTTTTCATCCATGTTTGAGAAAGTAATGTGGGGATAAAGTTAAAATTCAGGATCTAAGGATTATCATACCCCACTAATTAGCCCCTGAGACATGGAGTCAGATGTGAGACCATTCAAGATCTTGGATTTCCCATTCTTCTTCTTTTGCCTCATGAACCTGTCCCAGAGATCTTGGAAGACCTTTGAGAGGAAGACTTTGGTTGCAGTGAATACAGATACATGATATTTAATTCCCAATTATAGGTACTACCATTTTTCAAGGAAGGTTTTTATGCTGAGGATTTCTTTATGGACAGTAACAGAGTTCCCTTGACTATGACTATTCAAAAGCAAGATATAACAATCTGTTTACCTCGGATCCCGAAGGAGGGTAGCTGATCCAGGAGAACTGATGGTAACAGGAACCTCTCTATGGGTCCGGTATTCACCGACGCCCTTTTGGGGCCCCGGGCTTTCTGCTGCGGAGGTAGTAGAGTCAGGCGAGTTACCAGGAGCGAGGTATAAAGGAATAAGGCAAGGTGTAGTCAAGTGCAGGCAAAGGTCGGTTCCAGAAGATGGGTTACAGAGAAGCAAAGTACCAAGGGGTCAGGCTAAGGTGTAGTCAAATGCAGGCAGAGGTCGGTTTCAGGCAGCGAAGGTTCAGAAGTCAGGAAAACAGGCAGAGGGTCAAAACCAGGAAACTCGGACAAACAGGGCTTTAGCAGGAACAGTAGGAACTGAAGCCAGCTTGGGCAAAGTGAGGAGGAAGAGGAAGGTATTTAAGGGAACAGGAACCAATCAGGAGCAGGCTGAGGAAGACAGACACATCAGGGACCGTTAGGAAGCTAGGCCCCCAAATTACTTGCACAAGTATTTTGGTGCGAGCGTCCAATTTGACGTGCGCAGGCGTTTCAACGTCGGCGCCTAAGTTGATGTGCACCTCCATTTATGCGCCGTGGGCTCAAAACCAGTGGCGGGTTTTACACAAGATCTTATTACTTGCTTGAGCGCCATCTGCAGGTTCCAAAACAATCCCTCATTCTAAGGTGAATACAGTGAGTGTCTATGAGCATCTAATGGCATATATGTTCCTTTTTGCCATCTCTCTTTCATTTGGCTCGTTCTGCCTTTATGTTGGCTGGTACCTTCAAACCCATGCCATGTTTTAGAGAAAATCCAGATGTAGAAGCTGGGCCAGTAGCTGAATATTTCTTTCTGATAATCTGTAAAAGAGAGATGGGTCAATTTAAATTAAAGATATACAGTAGGAAGTGTCTAAATCAGATTATATAAATCCCAGGCTACACTGGGAAATTGGGAATATTCTTCCTGAACTGAATGTCCATGGTTTGGAAATGCTCAGGGTGCTGGGACTTATGATTTTGATAGCATTTTCAGCTGAATTTAGAGCCTTCAGATGGGGATTAATTCAGTGCTTGTTTTTGCGGATTTGATCCAAAAATATTGTTATCCAAAGGCTATTACTTACAGGTTTAAAATTCCTTACCAAAAGGAGACAAACCAAAAGGAAACTTGAAAATGAAACTTGGCCCATCCTATCGTAAGCTAGTGCATGGCTGATTCTCATAAATAAGAAAAATAGACATTTTGGGTTGATAGCATTCCTTTCTGTTATTATCACTTGGATATACCCTGGTTGAGATTCAACAAGCAGGGGCAGTTTGGGGGGAAATTAAGATAATCTTAACTTTCAATCCATATCAAAGCAATGTAAGCTCCTGGTTATGGACCACCAATAGCCATGATCAGGCTGACTTAACATTCCAGTAAGCCTTATATGTAAGGTATAAGGGCTGCCCATGACTTCATTTGTTTATGGTCATGAATGATGAAACTGTTAACTGTAGTACCGACAATAACACCGCCTTATGGCTGGTCTGCCTGCATGGGATATGTGCTTCAACTTACTGGACTATGTATGGGGAAAAAAAGAGTTGAAAAAATAGAGGGAAGATTAGAAAATGTAAAACATAAGGAATGAGATTCACAAAATGGAGACAGTAAGGCAAGATGGAGAAAGTAGGACAAGATGGAGGCAGTAGGGCAAGATGAAGACAGTAGGATAAGATGGAGAATGCAGGACAAGATGGAGACAGTAGGGCAAGATGAAGACAGCAGGACAAGATGGAGACAGTAGGACAAGATGGAGACAGTAGGGCTAGTTGGAGACAGTAAGGCAAGATAAAGACACGAGGGCAAGATGTAGACAGTAGCTCAAGATGGAGACAGAAGGACAAGATGGAGACAGAAGGACAAGATGGAGACATTAGGGCAAGATGAAGACAGTAGGGCAAGCTGTAGACAGTAGCTCAAGATGGAGACAGTAGGACAAGATAGAGACAGAAGGACAAGATGGAGACATTAGGGCAAGATGAAGACAGTAGGGCAAGATGTAGACAGTAGCTCAAGATGGAGACAGTAGGACAAGATGGAGACAGTGGGACAAGATGGAGACAGTAGGGCTAGTTGGAGACAGTAAGGCAAGATAAAGACACGAGGGCAAGATGTAGACAGTAGCTCAAGATGGAGACAGAAGGACAAGATGGAGACAGAAGGACAAGATGGAGACAGTAGGGCAAGATGAAGACAGTAGGGCAAGATGAAGACAGTAGGGCAAGCTGTAGATAGTAGTTCAAGATGGAGACAGTAGGGCAAGATGGAGACAGTAGGACAAGATGGAGACAGTAGGACAAGATGGAGACAGTAGGACAAGGTGGAGACAGTAGGACAAGATGGAGACAGTAGGGCAAGATGACAGCACAGAAGCTAATGAGACAGATGTTGCTGTGAATAACAATACAATACAAATTGAAGAACAAAATCGTAGAAATTCCCCTCATATACTAATTGCTATTGAATGAGAAGTCCCCCACACACATTTATATAATATTGTCCCTCAGGTCAGTGAGTCTCACGGTAGAGAGAGGATTGGGCCCTGACACATTCATATTTTGTGTGGCTCCTCCATGTCTCTTGTGAGTGAGTGTTATTATTATTATTATTATTATTATTATTATTATTATGAATAACGTATGTTGAGCAGAGGAAAGTTTCCACGTCAGTAAGAGAATCAAGCAGCAGGAGCAGAGCAGGTCCTGAGGAGCCAGCGACACATAATCATCACATTTCTATCACTAAGGGGCATTGTGCTGGCATGCCATTACTTGTAAAGTCAGTGAGAAGCAGCAGGTTCCAGTAAGAAAGATGGCGGCACAAGAGTGAGCGGAAGGAGCGCGCCGGCGCTTGGGGCGCGTGGGTGGAAGTGCGTGTGCGCGCGTCAGGGAACGCGCTGCTGAGGCTTTTATGAAGGAGGGAGCGCGCACGGGATTGAGAAAGAAAGCGGCTAACGGGACCGGAGAGACAGAGATACGAGGTGAGACTCCCCGGGGGAGGCAGGTTATTTGTAGCGGGAAGGGTCAGGCCTGTGTATTGTATCGCTGTGTTTGTGTGTGTATATAATATGGCACTGCGGTGTGACACAGATGTGATGTGTAACTGTGTGTGTGTTCCTGGGGCTGCACGGCTCGTGTGTGTGTGGTACATTGTGTTTTATATATATATATATATATGTGTGTGTCATTTCATGTCTCAGACATTGTGTGTGTGTGTGTGACAGGTAATGTGTGTGTGTGGTGCCCAGCTGTGTGGCCATATATATACACTATATACAGTGTGTGTGAGACATATATTGTGTGTGACTCTGGTCATGCTGTGCTGTGTGTTACATGTAATGTGTGTGTGTCACAAGTGGCCCTGATGTACAGTGTGTGTGTAACTGTGTGTGTGTGTAACTGTGTGTGTGTAACTGTGTGTGTGTGTATATATAACTGTGTGTGTGTGTATAT
>CM044439.1:172064429-172077144 GCA_024363595.1 Xenopus borealis | reverse complement strand
TTCCAAATGAGCGGATATTTGCCTGTTTTAGCCACCCAAGTGGAGTGACAAATCAGGTCAATTGACTTTACAGTTCCTGGACACGTGATCAGTTTACATTGGGAACCTTTGCAGACTTGTTAGGAGAGGGCCAAATTCACGGCCCAATACAGTTGCAAATGACCTGAAAGCCAAAGTATGCTGTTCAACTGTACAGCCTACTTACTATATTATGCACAAGTGCAGGAACACCCTTGTGGGTTTGCTCATAGATACCATAAACCTGTGCCATAAGGGTGGTTCATGAAGCACCTCCCAAATATTGTTCATCATTCACAGTGTTATATTCTGGACCCTGTAGTATACAGAGAATGCTCAAAGCAGCTGGATGTAGAACAAGCTTTACTTAGGAGAGAGCATGGCTGAACTGCCAACAAGTTAGGAGGAAGCACAGATAGAGAGGCAGGTGATAGGAACAACAAGTATCATCAGAACAGAATGACACATATCAGTTTAACAGGTACACAGCACCACCTACTAGTTTTACATCACAGTCAATACATAACACACAGCGTGGTGGAACTTACAGTTTAAAGTCCCTACACCATGCACAGAATGGTCATTGAATGATCAGGAACCACTTAGACTGTCTGCATGGTTTTAGAAGAAACCAATGGAAACATGGATAGAAGATACAAGCTCTTTGCATAGAGTTCTCAGACCTAGACTGACCTCAGGGCCCCTAGAGCTGCAAGTTTTCATGGATAAGAATAACATACTTGACTTCAGTCATTTCTTTTTATCTTCATGGAAACTTCTCAAAAAGTCAGATTTAGGCAGTTATTTATCAAGGATCGAGTTGTGCTTTTTCAGTTTTTAAGTTTATTTTATTGGTCAAAATTCTCATTTTTTTATTATACCCTTACCCTGGAAATGGCTCGAATCCAAAAATACACCATCTAAAAACTTGTTAAGGTCATTTTGTAGTCAGTGGCAGAAGTCCCTTAAACCATTTGAAGATGTTAATAGCCTTCATGATTTGATTGATTCAAGCTTTTTTCCTGCTGAAAACACAAATAATTTGATGGGTTCTTAAAGATCAACTCACTGTTTCAAGTTCTTCCCAATCATTTTTTTTCTTAAATTAGAAACCATTTGTGAGTTCATTCAGGGTATAAAAATTTCAAAAATTTGATCTTGGATAAATAACACCTGAATGTGCAGTGTGTCAAACTGATATTCAGGTAGTAAATACTTGGACAAGTTGAGTAGCTCATAGCAACCAATCTGATATTTATTTAACTGCATTATTCATGGAGAAGGTCAGACTGGACTTCCGGGGGAACCATGGATGGGCCCAAGAGGATCCTGGCATATTGGAAGACCAGTCTGACTCTGTACGTAACTCTTTTCTGACCTACTCCAAGGGGCAGATTTATTAAATTCACATGAAGAATTCGAAGTTAGATCAAATTTTAATTACATTTGAATCTTAGATTATGCAAATTAGGCAAATTCGACCATCAAATATTCGAATAAAATTTTATTTGAATATTTGATGTTCGAATAATTTCCCCTTTAAAATTTTATTCGACCACCTACTTCGCCAGAATCAAGCTACCGAATTGGGAAGCATTACTTTTGATCAAATATTAAAAAATGTGATCGATCAAATTGCGGTAAAATCCTTCGAATTCTATAGTCAAATTTGAAGGATTTTACTTCACATGGTCGAATTTCAAATTTTTTTTTATTCGAAATTCAATAGTAAATCGGCCCCTAAGACATTTTCTTTCAACTAATTTCCACAGAAGATTCATGTCAATGCAATTTACTTTATATCTAACGGGGCTTAGAGGGTGCCCCGAATGTTAGAATCCCTTTTGTTCCATATCCCTGGAGGCAAGGTATATGCATTTCAGCCTAGGGAAGGAGACTCCTTGTTTGGCTTGTTGCACCATAGGGCTTAGTATTTCATTCTTGTGGTTTCTTCTGTTCTGTTACCCATATTTCCACTAAATTTGAGTTTATTCAACGCCTTTAAAAATATGCAAATCTGAAATTTGATAAATAAGCCTCCCTGACTCTAACCATCATTGTGAGGTTTTTGGAGCCACGACCAACCTTCCATTTATCATCATACAGTTGTGCTCATACGTTTACATACCCTGGCAGAATTTCTGATTTCTTAACCATTTTTCAGACAATATGAGTGATAATACAAAAATGTTTCTTTCACTCCTGGCCTGATCTGACCACAATTCTGTCTAATGTACCACCAGACTTTGCTAACAGTCGTGCCCCTTTGTCTATGCAGAACCTCTAGTCTCTAGTATCATTTAAGTCCTGGTGGCATCCAAGTGTCTGAGGGCTCCTCCCCGAGGCCAAAGATGGTCACACTACAGGTGAAGCAGGAGCCTAGACCAGGGTGCTTGGCATTTGTTCTGGTGTTGGGTGCCGACCGTGAAAGAACTCATTCATTAAAAGTGATAATGTACCCCTACTGTAAATAATATGTGACCATATAAAGGCAAAATGCTTTTTTCAAATACATTTTTGTGGTTTTACTTCTATATAAAAATAAATTCAGAGAAACATATTCATTACAGCAATTGAGTCTATGTAGCATGGACACAATCATCTCCAGCCCTCCCAGGGTGAATATGTATGACTTGATTTCAGTAATCTCTTCACCTGTCTTCTGATGTACATAGCAGACTATCTGTTCATAAGCGGAGACAAGTATTTTGTCTATTTTGAAAGCTCAGTCCCTGCTCTTCTCTTGCCCCCCCCCCCACATAAACACATTCCCTTTCTTTTCATGTGTGAATAATCAGGGGGGTTTCTGGAATAAAGTGTTGGGGAGCAGATGGACAATGTGGCTGAACATCTTCAACACCCAGTGTAATGTTACAGCACATCATTCACGCTGCAGAAGAATAGGGTGCTATTTATAAACCAGTTGCATTTTGACATGTTTTGACATTTTCTGGCAAAAAAAGAATTGCAGATTTATAATTTGTTGGCCGCTGTTCTGCCAGAGTGGAAGGAGATTGAAAAGGCTTTCCTAGCGCTGCTGAAATGATAATGAAATAGTAGAATGTTATGAAAATCCCAGTGCCTGTGCTTTTTCACTCAGTTGAGGGTTTCACTAATTTTTTTACCCCATTTCCTAGAACACATTATGCCTTCCAGTGCTAAAGATGAGAATACATTAGATTATCTGAAATTTCTTCAAAAGAAATCACATAATGGGCCAAATTCTGTTCAGTGAGAAAAAGGTTAATTACGTGAAAACTCATGGATGAGATTCAATTAAACATGAAAATATTTTTCTCTAAATTCAGTTCCATTTTTTTCCCATAGACTTTAATAGTGTTTTCACAAGATAAAAGGGCCAGATTCAATTCAGTGGGAAAAAGTTATGTCATGGTTTATCACATTAAAAGTCATGGATGAGATTCAATTACATTTTCTCACTGAATTGAATCTGGACCATGATATGATATAATCATGTTTATATAAAAATATATATCATTTTAGATAAAATATTAAATAAGAAATTGTAGAAAAATATGATTACAGTAATGATATAGTTGTTCTTTAAAGAGTAAAGGGTTAAAGTAAAGGTGGCCATACTCAGTCTAACCCCATACACTAGAGAACCAGTTCGAGCACAAAGGGAAAGTACTGTACCTCAGAATTGGAACACTTGTACAGAAAAGGCCTGAAGCAAAAATCTGTGATTCCTGGTCAACAATATAGTGCCCTTTATTAACCAAAGTCAGTGCAATTTTTACTTCTGCTTAGTAAATGTTCTTCCAAAAATCTAATTTTTTCAAAACCAATTTTATTACATATGCAGTTAAATCGGTTGAAACAAAGACAAAGTCCATCAAGTTCAACCCTTCCAAATGAAACCCATCATCCATACACACACCCCTCCATACCTTCAAATAAATTATATCTATATATACATATCTATACTAAGTATAGAGTTTAGTATCACAACAGCCTTTGCTATTATGCCTGTCCTAGAAATCATCCCCCTCTTATAGTCATTAACAGAATCAGTCTGAAGGGGTGGCCTCTGGTGTGGTGATCCTCTTTTCAGAGAAAACAACCCCAACAACTCCCATCATAATTTAACTCTTCCCTCCTTCTACCCAGTTTAGTAGCACTTAGGGGCAGATTTACTATTATTCCCCAAAATTAGCTTGACCAAATTCATAATTCAATAAGCAATCAAATTGTTTTAGGCTATCATTTTGCTCGCTATACGATTTCTCAATGAATTCGTACGATCGGATACCGATCGTTCGATTTCACGAAAAAATCGTGAAATTTACTTTGAGCATCTGAAAAATTTGTACAATTCGAATGATCAAATGCTCTGATCGTACAAATGGTATTCGAGCAGGACTTAGCCTCAAAAGCCTACGGGGGGTTTCCCATAGGCTTCTATTACAATTCGGTAGGTTCAACCTGGCGAAGTAGGCAGTCGAATAAATTTTTAATTTTGATTCCTTCGATCATCAAATTATCGAATATCCGATCATTCGATCTATTCGATATGCAATGATCAAAGAGGCCAAATTTGCATATCCGATTTCACGAATAATTTGTACAATCGTAATTCGATCGAATTCGATCTACAGTATCTTCGATCATTTCACATGAATTTCATGAATTTGTCCCATAGACTCTGCACTCTCTCCAGCTCATTTATATCCCTCTTAAGGACTGGAGTCCAAAACTTCCCACATACTCCAGGTGAGGTTACCAGACACCTATAAAGAGTCATAATTATGTTTCATCCCTTGAGTTAATGCCTTTTGTTATGCAAGAAAGTACTGTATTTGCTTTAGTGGTCACAGAATCACACTGCTCAAAATTAGACAACTTGTTATCTATAAAAACCACAAGATCCTTCTCACTTAAGGAAACTCCCAATGTATAACTTGCATTGATATTTTTTTTGCTAAAGGGCAAACCTTTTGAAATAAAAAATAACAAAGTGGTATAAAGGTGATACCTTTATTGGCTAACTAATATAATCATAGCAAACTTTCAGAATATTTTAGTTCCTTTTTCAAGCTGATTAACAATGTGCATAACCTTGCATTTATCAACATTGAACTTCATTTTCCAGTTTGCTGCCCAGTTTCCCAACTTAGACAAATCACTGTGCAAAGTGTCAGCATCCTGCATGGAACCTATAGTTCTGCACAATTTAGTATCATCTGCAAAAATACAAACCGTACTTTCAATGGCCACATCCAGGTCATTAATAAACAGGTTGAAAATCAAACTCCACTAACAACACTGGTCCAATTTACCACCACTCTTCGTAGTCTATCTTTTAGCCAGTTCTCTATCCAGGTACAAATACTATGTTCCAGGCCAACATTCATTAATTTAACCAGTAACCTTCTTTGTGACACTGTATCAAATGATTTAGCAAAGTCTAAGTAAATCACATCCACTGCCATCCCAGAATCCAGGTCCCTGCTTACCTTCTCATAAAAAGAAATTAAGTTAGTCTGGCAAGATCTATTACGCATAAAATCATGCCGGCACACACTCACACGGCACACACTTTCCTACCACTGATGTCAGAATAACTGGCTTTTAGTATTGAGGCTGAGAACAGTATCCCTTTTTAAATAGCAGCACCACATTAGCAATTTGCCAGTCCCTCAGCACCATGCAAGACCTCAATGAAGCCTGAAAAATTAAGCAAAGAGGTTTGGCAATCACAGACCTAACCTCACTAAGTACCCTGGGATGAATACCATCCAGTCATGGACGTTTATTTATCTTAACATGTTCTAGTTTCATATGAATTTCCTCATCTGTGAACCATGCATCATTAGTTGTGTGACTGGAATTAGGACTGTTAAGAAGGAAACCTTCATTAACTGGCTCTTCATTTGTATAGACAGATGAAAAAGATGAGTTCAGAATCTCAGCTATTTTTTGTTCTCATCAACCAGCTGACCCCCCTCTGATATTAAGTGTCCCACCCATTCCTGCTTCATTTTTTTTTTACTATTTACGTATTTAAAAATAATTCTGGATTCTTTTTACTGCTTGCTGCAATATCCTTTTCAATGTTTCAATATTGGCCTCCTTGTACCTTATAAATGATTTGGCTGTCCCAGCTAACTTGAAAGCATTAAAGGCACGTCTTTTCTTACCCACCTCAACACCAACACTTCTATTGAACAAAAAAGGTTTTGCTTTGCAACGACATTCCTTGATTACAAGCGGAATATACTAACATGTATATTTATTAAGCAGCATTTTTAAGAATTCCCATTTTTGTTCAGTATTTAACCCTGTGAAAGGCATTTCCCACTTAATCTGTTGCAGAGATGCCCTTATACTTTCATATATTGTTATTGAAACATTGATGCTGAGGATTTTTTGTATTGTTTTTTATATAGGTCCGACAGGAAGGAGAAAATCCTCAAGAAGATGTGGTCAGTTAGGTTCTATTGCAGCTCTGAAGTATGCGGTGGTGGGACTCTACCTGTTAGTCTTTCTTATTCTGGTCGGAGTATTTATTCTTGCAGGTAAGGCTGAAATACTGTACAGTATGTCTCTATTCTTTACCATCTTATCCAATAACCTTATCAATAAGACTGAACTGCAGCCTAGGGCTGAGATTGGAATGTTACATGCTAAGGCTTTTAATATAAATCCCTAAAATCCTAAATTACAAACTCTTTGGGGAGTAGTCATGGCAACTGAAAATTGTGAGATAATGGTCTGAAATATTCTGCCCTTAGCTAGTATGAGGTCGTACTTCAATGTAGGTACCTTTAAGGTTGCCAGTCTGAAGGCCGATCAGGATGATTTTTGGGGTGAATGCTTATTTGTACCCTGGGTACCCCTGGAACTATAGCAGGGTGACACCCCAATGTTATGTTATGTTAAGGGGGCCCAGTCTGAAGGTCAGTTAGGGGGAGATTTGGAGTGAGTGCTTATTTGTACCCTGGGTACCCCTGGAACTATAGTGAAACCCCAATGTTTCTATATATCTGTAACCTTGTTATGAGCTAAGGGGGCCCAGTCTGAAGGTCAGTTAGGGGGAGATTTGGGGTGAGTGTTTATTTGTGCCCTGGGTACCCCTGGAACTATAGTGACACCCCAATTTTTCTATATATCTGTAACCTTGTTATGAGCTAAGGGGGCCCAGTCTGAAGGTCAGTTAGGGAGAGATTTGGGTTTAGTGCTTATTTGTACCCTGGGTACCCCTGGAACTATAGCAGGGTGACTGTTACCCCAGTGTTTTGGTTCTGCTCTCTCTCTCTCTCTATATATATATATATATATATATATATAGTGAAGTCATTCCACTATGTTATACAAACTGTTGTGACAGAACTGTTGTGAGTGTAATGATAATGGATTATAAATGGATTGAAACTGAGCTCCTTTTAGCCATCTGGTTACTATGGTCCAAATTACCATGGCAACCATGCAACTGAAACATTGCTTAGAGGTGACTTTTCTATAACATATTAAAAGTTAACTTAAAGGTGAACTGCCCCTTATTCATTACAAAGATCCAGAGTACTAATAAAGGTGTGTTATGAAAAAAGTTATGAAAAGCTGGGATAGTCTTATGAAGGAAACAAAATAAATTCAGGCAGCAATGTTTAGTTGTCCTTCCTCTGGCATGAAAATCTAACAGTGTGGTTTAAAAAGTAGCACAATGAGAAATGTTGCAAAAGTTCTTGGGCATTGCACAAGGCTTTCATGGTAAAGCAACTCTTGAGAGCTCTGAAGAAAGAAAATGAAGTGACAGAAAGATCCACATTCAAAAATACGCTGATGCGTATATTTTCCTAAATTAATCTTAGCACCTTTGAGCTCACAAGACACAAGAAAAATTTATAAGTGGCATGAGGACAAGATGGAGACAAGAAAGGTAAGATGGAAACAGTAGTACAAGATGAAGACAGTAGGGCAAGATTGAGACAGTAGGACAAGATGGAAATAGTTGGGCAAGATGTAGACAGAAGGGCAAGATGGAGACAGAAGGAAAAGATGGAGGCAGTAGGGCAAGATGGAGACAGTAGGACAAGATGGAGGCAGTAGGGCAAGATGGAGACAGTAGGACAAGATGGAGGCAGTAGGGCAAGATGGAGACAGTAGGACAAGATGGAGACAGCAGGACAAGATGGAGACAGTAGGACAAGATAGAGACAGTAGGACAAGATGGAGGCAGTAGGTCAAGATGGAGACAGTAGGACAAGATGTAGACAGAAGGGCAAGATGAAGACAGTTGGGCAATATGTAGACAGAAGGGCAAGATGGAGACAGTAGGACAAGATGGAGGCAGTAGGGCAAGATCGAGACAGTAGGACAAGATGGAGGCAGTAGGGCAAGATCGAGACAGCAGGACAAGATGGAGACAGTAGGACAAGATGGAGACAGTAGGACAAGATGGAGGCAGTAGGTCAAGATGGAGACAGTAGGACAAGATGTAGACAGAAGGGCAAGATGAAGACAGTAGGGCAAGATGGAGACAGCAGGACAAATGAAATAGTAGGGTAAGTTGGTTACAGTGGGGCAGGATGACAATAGTAAGTAAAGACAATGACAGCAGGACAAGATGGAGACAGTAGGACATGATAGAGACAGCAGGACAAGATGGAGACAGTAGGACATGATAGAGACAGCAGGACAAGATGGAGACAGTAGGACAAAATAGAGACAGTAGGACAAGATGAAGACAAAATAAAAGGATAGTAGACAGAAGAACAAGGTTGTGACAGTAGGACAAGATAGAAACTGTGGGATGAGACAGAGACAGTAGGACAACCTGATGGCAGTACATTAAGATAGCAGGCAGCAGGGCAAGATAGTGACAGCATGGCATATTGGGGACATAGGTAGATTAATGAAGTTAAAGGACTAGGTTGGACAGCCCTTCATGTATAAATTATTTGTCCACAAATTGTGTTTTGCCCATAGAATTGTTGACCCGAAAATCGTAATCTCCTCTGTGATGCCAGCTGTTTAGTTATATGCAGCAGCAAATAGTGTAAAAACGTTTTCTATTCCCCATAAAAAAAAAAGATTTTTAAAATACACTCGCATGATATCCGAAATATAAAACATATTTGTATGGACTTTGAGCTCCTCCTTTGTCATATAACCTGAGCGCATGCTTGGTTTTCAGATATACAGTAGATCGCCTTGTAGCATCTTTTAATCATGCTTAGTTGGGTGGGAGCTCTCATGTGACGTCACTTCACCTTACGTGTTTCGTTTGCGACTTCCTCAGAGGCATACATCACTGCTGCGCATACTCATTCCTTATACGCTCTGTTTCTAGACACATTGCCATGGTAACCCGCTTCCTTTAGTACTTCTTGGTTATGAGATATCATGGTGAAACGAGTGTCCAGTGTTGCTTTACCATTATTACCATTTCCCCATAATAATTGTGCCTATCTCGGGGGGGAGTATGGTACCAGGATATTTGTACCTTTGGTACTGGCTCTCCCGCTGTTCATTTTGTCCATATCTTTGGTTTGGG
Organism: Xenopus borealis; assembly: GCA_024363595.1. Taxonomy (NCBI): domain Eukaryota; kingdom Metazoa; phylum Chordata; class Amphibia; order Anura; family Pipidae; genus Xenopus; species Xenopus borealis. The sequence continues at coordinate 172,067,609 of CM044439.1, read as the reverse complement.
ATATTACAGTGTTACATTACATAATGACCAATATAAATATAAATAATTACCAATATAAATACAATACATTAAAAATTGTATAATTACATTAAGAATTACAATTACATTATTGCCATCAACACCATGGTAACCCATCTTTTGGTACTTCCTGGTTACGAGGTGTGATAGCAACGCATATCCTTTTATCCTACTCTTTTTGCCCTCCCACTGCCCATTTTCCTTCCTTTCACCTAGGTTTATCCACATGGGTTTTCATGGTTTGTGACGTTTACGACATATCTACAAAATGTTGAACTAGGAACTATTAAACACTTGATGGGTATAATAAACTATATATAAATAGATATAAATAGATACAGTTTAGCCATGATTTTAATTGTTTTTTTTTTTAGAAGATTATCCACTTCAACTCCTTTATCTTAAAAAGTTGTTGTCTACCCATTTTACACTGATGTTTCCATCCTGTATATCCATTTACTTTCAACCCTTAACGTTTTATTCATCAAATCACCTCCTCTCCAATTTCTTTTTACATGTTCTAAGCCCCAAAATTTTAGACCATTTGGATTTTTGCTATGTATTGATTTAAAATGTTTTGACACACTGTGGGGCACATTTACTAAGGGTTGAATTTTAGTTGAAATAAAGCCCCTTGAATTCGAATTTCAAATTTTAGGGGTTTTAACGCAATTCGATTTATCTAACGATCGAATAAAAAAATTCGATCAATTGAACGATTTTAAGCATTCAATCGATTTTTTTTTTTCAATCAAAAAAAAAAGAATCCAATGAGAGCTTTCCATAAGGTTCTATAGCAATTCGGTAGGTTTAATTCGACAATAGAATTAGAATTTTCGAATTTCACCAATTCGAATAAAATTTTGGGCTATTCAAATAAGCCCAAAATAAATTTGAGTTTCAAATTTTTTTAATTTGAATTTTCACTTCGAATCAATTTGAACCTTAGTAAATGTCCCCCTGTGTGTCTGTAATCATTTATCTGTGTTCCTTATATGTTCTCTGATGCGATCCCTCAAGGCTCTCCTTGTTTTCCCAATATATTGTAATCCACACGGACATTCCAAACAATAAATTACATTTTGTGTGGTACATTTTATATATTGTTCAATTTTGTATGTCTCATTTGTTAAGCTAGATATAAATTTATTTGATTTAAAAAATCTTACAAATTACTCCACAGCCGGCACCAGAGAGGAGATTAAAATTTTGGGTCAACAATTCTATGTGCAAATTATATAAGAAAACGTTTGTGAGTACCCATCTGCAAATACTTTTTCTTATTTGTTAATTTTGAATTAGACTCAGGGTGGCATGGACACTAACCCACATGGAGAGATGCTGTTCTGAAAATATCACTCTGTTAAAAAAAAAAAGAAAGCCATGAAAGTGACCTGTAGGCACACATATACCCTAAGCCATCATCGCCTAATGCTGTTATCTGAAGAACCGAGGACTTTACATAAGGCCTGAGACAAGCACTGAGATGTTATAGTATTCACAAGTCATTTGTTTGTTCTCAATACAAACATGGCAGAAAGTATGAGTTATGTGTGGAATAACTCAGAGAAGAATCCTTAGAGCTGTGTTTTTGTCTCTTGCAATAAAAGCTAGAAATTGATTACTTTTTTATACTGAACTTTCAGCTGTTCCAAGAAAAAATGTTTCTCTGTGTCATAAAACCCCATTAATAAGAACAGCAAACCTCCCAGTCAGCACTTTATAAACATTCTCCTTCCTTTTACCGACTGAGAGGATTTGTGACACAGAATGCTTTACAAGTGTAACAAAAACAAAGAATAGGATGCAGAAGAGCACCAGTTAGGTGTTTAGGGTGGATGGAGATGCTGGGGTTTTATGGGTATTGGTATTGTAACTGTACCTACCTAAATATTGTGTTGCGCTTGAAGGACGTTTACTGTGTGTGTGATTTTACAAAGAGTAGATGTCAGTTGAAAAAGGTCTGGCCTACTTCAGGTGACATCAAAGAATAATATGGGGAGAGTATCTGCTTACCACTGTACACTAGACTACTGTATATGTTTCTCTCTATGGAAGTGCATAGTGGCCCTTTTAAAGTCCAGTTTATATCAGGTCCACCATTCAACAGAAAACCCCCACTGGTGATAGTCCAACTAGCAGATCCCTATAGGGCAGTGTAAAGTGAGCTGGAGTTTGGGCAGACAAACAGCATGTCTAGTCATAACTGGGTTGGGTCAATTGTAAAGTCCAACTTGTTAAAAAGTTGACTTTTGGGAAATATTAATCATCATGTCTACAGCATGTCACATAGAGAATTTCATTCTATTTCAGAATACTTTTTCAAAAAGAAAAAACACACAGGATTATTATTCTTAACCATTCCCTTGATAGAATAAACTGCTGACTGAGGGTTGAACTAGCGCTTTGAAGATATGAGTCAGTCTGCTCTGAAACATGCAGGACCTTTGATAAACCACCAGGCTGTATATTCAGTGCGTAGACAAAATCAAAATATTTATCATTATTGCCCAATGTTCCCAAAGGAAGAGAAGTTTGAGAGACTGGGCTCTGCTATTTTATAAACATTGGGAAATATTGCAATATTTTCAATAAGTTTAATGATCCATCTCTCAATTTAAAATGAAATTGTTCCATCTGTGCCGGAAATCTCTTCCTCCCTCCAGCTGTTTCTTCTCTTCTGAGATCGCACATTACGGCTCCTCTTGAGCTGAAATGATGGATCCCAGAATCCAAGATTTGCTCCCAGGGAAGAGCAAGAATGTTTCAAACAAAGAGTGAGGCTCCATTTCTGATTTCCCATGTAGCCCCTTCACATTCCAGCTTATGGGGTCAGCGCTGAGTTACTGTGCCTTGTTCTCCAAATCCTTAAATATTCAAATTTCATTCATCAAGCCAAATCTGGACTTTTTTTGTTTTTCCATGTTTATTAAAAAGAATGATAAAATATTGGCATCTATAAAATGTGTTCTTATACAGTGACAGTAAATTCTAACTGCTGCAGCAAGGCCATCATAAATTGACATTTACTTATTTTGGGGGGGTTCATAGTTGACAAGTCCCAACGGAGAAAATACCTTTCCAGCAAGAGCTTGTCCTCTCTGTGTGATCAGGTAAAGGCTAATAGATTTTGCAACCAAGCAATGTGTTCCATGGCATCAC